>VWYO01011521.1:1192561-1222207 GCA_013400275.1 Rhadina sibilatrix
AAAAAAAAAAACACAAACAAACAAAGCCAAAAAGAACAGACTTAGGATCAAGCAATACCAATAGAATAATCTACTTCTGACAAATTTTCATATATCAGCAATTTTGGTCTAAAGCATGACACTGAACTCGGACATAATTAACTGTCGAATTTAAAACAGTCATGCATTTGTTTCCACTTACTAAAACTTGCATTTATGTTATTTAACATTATGGTATATCAGAAAGGTCAGAGCAGGTCTGAAAAAGTCCATCAACCCTGCATTACAGCTGCCAGTGGCAATCTGCATTTGCTTAAAAAAATAATATAAAGAAGATTAAATACAGTCTTCTCATTTTCTTAATAAGCTCCAAAAGCTGTACATTTGAGATAAAGTTCTTGTATTTGTCTCATCATACCTCAGCACTATGCTCCAAAAATCTAAATATCTTTAACATAAAAATCAGTTTATATCCAAGAGGATATTTAAAAGAACTTTTCAACAGTCTACTTGGCATAGTCAGCTAATATAATACTGCAACTATCACACATTATCCATCCACACCCAAACGAGCAGCACTGGAAAATGCAAAGTTTCTTGAGATGAGTAATTAAGTGATAGAGAGAAAACTCTAAAACTGAAGTCCATCAGCCCAGCACGGCTGTTGAAGCAGATTTGGTGGCTCATACTTACATCAGGCTTAACTACCACCCTCACAAAACAAAAATCTACTCTAGCTCCCCTCAGCAGCAAGTTGCCCCTAAATACTTACTAGAATAATAGAACCAATTAGGTTGGAAAAGCTCTCTGAGATCAAGTCCAATCTGTGACCAAACACCAACATATCAACTAGACCACAGCATTAAATGCCATGTTTTACCATGAACTGTGTCCTCTTGTCCTGTCTCTGGTTGCCTGGGAGAAGAGGCCAAACCCCACCTGGCTACACTCTCCTTTCAGGGAGCTGTGGAAAGCGACAAGGTCTCCCTGAGCCTCCTTTTCTCCAGGCTAAACACCCCCAGCTCCTGCAGCTGATCCTCCTCTGGAGGACTTCTGCTCCAGACCTGTCACCAGCTCTGCTGCCCTCTGGACTCACTCCACCTCCTGAAGTTCCTCCTTGGTTACAAGCAGCACAGCTACATGTACATCAAGCTACTAGGGCTATTCAAAGCTTTTGCCCGTTTTTCTTCCCATAACCAGCAGCATAAACAAAATGTTTGTCATGTAACCATAATTATAAGCAACTTAAATATCTTAGATGTGGGAGAATCTGCAGTAATACTACTCTGTGTGAATTACTAATCACCAGAAAGATTAAAGAAAGGAGCCATCCCTTCTCTGAGACTTAAACAACAGTGTTACTTGGCACACTTTAAAAATATCAGCTTGACAGTATCACGTCAGACAGAACTTCTATGGTTTTAGTTCCTCAGGTGGATATTTTCTTACAAAAAATATGCGACCTCAGTTTACTGTAGTAAACCTTAGCTCACTTTATTGAAATTGATCTTCGTGAGATTGGTTGGTCTGCAACAGACCTTCTCTACCCACAGGCAATCCCATGCTCCCTTCACACCATCATCAACTGCTGTCCACTCTTCACAGGTATCTTCTGCATATGAAATAAAGTGTTGAATGTAAAGACAACTATGAAGTTATATAATGGGAAGCTCTCCAGCAAAGTCATAACATTCTCTCAAAATCTATACTGAGCACTTCAGAACAGAACAGCCTAATTATTATCAGAATCACATGGACATCAGCACTGAAATCCCACACTATGCTATTCTGCCAGTAAGTGCAAGAAAGGCATAAAAGCAAAGGGCAAGACACTCCTTCACAACCTTTAAAACAAACCAAACTAATTTAAACAAATTTGTGGCATAGACCCTTCTAAATAATGAGTTTTGAAGTTTATTGTAAAATTAAAATTACAACTGAGTTACCTAAACTTTAAAATTGCTTATTCTTGGAACTGAAAAGTAAAAACTACTAAAAAAAACCCACTTGAAAAACTAAACAGCAGCACTACTTTCTTTCTTGTATTCAAGGGTGCACCTTAAGACTCACCAATTTCAAAGAGCAACCTAGAGCACATGCAGAGTTATTTTCTCAGTCTTTGGGAACCATCCACAATGATCCTCCGCAGTCAGCAATTACAAGAAAGCATTCCATTAGTTAATATACTCTTTGTCTTCTGTATGAAAGGAGTGAGGGATTTTTTTTTTTTTTTACTAGCATGACCACCCCAAAATAATTACCTATTCACTAACAGAGTCATGTTATGTGAGCCTTCTCTCTCTTTTATCAATGGTTTTAAGGCCAAAGTAAATTTCATACATTTAAACATACAAAGGCAATCTGAAGAAGCACAAAATTTGGTCACTTTTATAAAGTATTTCAGGAAATGCTGGGAAGTGAAAATGCATATCCTACTGTTTTCTGTCCATTTTCCAGTTTTGTGTGCATTTCTGCATTACCAAACTGAATCTTCTACAGTTTATGCACACAGTGATCACTTGACATACTGAAAACCACTAGATGTCTGGACCATACTCTACATGATTCATGAGATAAAGGGGAGAAAAAAAAATTAGTCATTATTACCTCATTAGTTGTGAAGTACTAACATTATGTGTTCTTCATTAAAAGAACATATAAAAACTATACTGCTATTGAGATAATGATGAAAACACTTCATAATCATAAAAACTTCTATTTAGGCACTATAGGTTTTGTATCTGTGACATCAGAACAAACTGATTGTTGGTTATCAACTGAAGAATTTATCTAATACTGTAAGAAACACCAAACCATGAGAAAGCAAGCATACCTAGAAATAATGACTCAGTTAATAAAGTGAACATTTCCAATTCCAACCTGCTAGCATGCCAAAACAAAGCTATAACTGTACTTGTAAGAAAAGTCTTTCTCTATGTATTTCTGAAGTACAATTTCATAAGAGTGAATAAGATGAAACCTGACGGCTTTCATCACTTCAACTGGAACCTAATCCATCTGAATGGCACTGACTAGTGCTTCTCATTTCCAATTTACTTTTTCTTAGCTGGTCACGTACAACAGTAACACAATCCCACTTTTATACACACTGCTCCCCATCACACAGCATTGTTGTAAATGCTGCCCTACCTAGCTCTGCCAGCATTTTATTCACAAGACTAAGAAAGTAACCATTTTGGTTGACAAGTACCAGCACTGACAAGTTAGTCATCCACAACACTAAATACATTAACTATTGCACTGCTCTGATATAAATTACATTACGAAGATGCATTGTGCAACTGCAAATTAACTTTTAAGTACTGGAAGACTTCCCAGAGTTAGTCAGTACATAAACAAGATCTCTATTTAATCCCAATCTCTACTTAACCAAATACATAACCAATGCTGTAGCTTATGAAATTTGACAACACAGCTGACCAAACTACAACCCTAAATTAAGCATTACCCACCTATGTTAAAAGATTATACACATCCAACCCACCTGAAAACTCTTGAGTTGGATATAGAATAACCAAACATGTACTTATGCAGGAAAACACTCCAAAATTTAGTTCTACAGTAAATATTCCATCCAGACGTATTAGTCCCATTTTTATTACTATGCCATGTTTCAAACACACTGAAGAACTTTTAAAAACAGCATGAAAGTCTGTAAGACAATGTAACAAGTTTACCACAACAGACAGCACTAGACTAACACAATAATTACAAGAGTTCTCCAGAAACAGAGAAACACTAAGTTGGGTTTCCCATGGAATAGTCTGCATAAAATTTAACTAAAGAAATTTGGTTAAAACATGGCAGGGAAGTTGGAACTAGATGATCTTTAAGGTCCCTCCAACTAAAACCTTTCTATAACTATGAAATGGGTACTCCTAGAAAAGCTCTTCAAGGTATAAACTAAAAGTGACAAAGGAGGTTGTCAAAACATGATTAAAAAAATCTATTAACAATACATATGCTAAAATGAACAGTTTACTGTAAATTGTAATTTATTATATAAACACAACCAGTGACAAAAATTTATACAGGAGAAATATAACTAGTAAAAAATTTTAGTAATGTCATTAAATACGTTAACCAAAGTGTTGAAATAAGTTTAAAAATGCTTTTATTTATGCTAGGTAATACATATAGAAAAAAAACTACTTAAATATTGTCACTGAGTTCCTCTATTACAACTGTTAAACAACTTCAGTATCATGCTGAAGTGATTAAGATAACCAGTCAGCCTTGAAAAGCTGATCATTTTTCATCAATGTAGAGGAAAAAAAAGTGTGCTTGAATTCAGTGCAAATACATACACCTCAATAATCTTCTAAAAGATAAATATACCTATGTAAACATGGCTCTCCAGAGAGGTGAAACCTGGCAACAATCAAACTAAATCTCACATGACTGAGACCTAAATTCAAGGTTAAAAATGTAGGCTGTTGGCAATTGTAATTTTTACTAAAGCTGAGTATTTTTTCAGACTTGAACATAAGTTAAAATGAAGTGACATATTAGTATACTAATCTAACTGTTATCCATCCTTTTGTACCACACATTAGTTCAGCCCTCTGACTCAACACATCACCAACCAGCAAAGGCAACTAACTCTTTCTAAACATGCAGAGCCAGCAAAACCTTAGAGAATCAACTACAACTACCATCATCACCCTCTGACAAAGTGAGAAATAAGAAAATTGCTATTTCTTTTACTGCAGTGAAAGGTATTAACTGTTATTTGTCCTGTTTTACTTTTTTATTCCACATAGTGAATGGAATGTTCAATTTAAATTGCAGTTGGATATGTTAAAACCTACTTAGATCACCTTACAAAGCTTTGTTTCTGTCAAGACAAGATAAAACTCTTTTAAAAATCTCCATTAAGAGTATTTTTATACTATAACAAAATCCCATTGACTTTCAGAGGTCTAAGTAGGGTCACATTCTTTTTGCTCTTTTACATGACAGACAGATACCTGCTTTTTAAAACCTTGTCTTGGGTTGTGGAGGCAGGGGTGTGTATTCTTTTTATCTATTAAAAGCAGTTGGGGAGATGTTTTTTTCCCTATCTCTGGGAGGGAGAAGGGCAAGTGCCTTATGGGCCAACTGTTAAAACCAGGTAGGGCATTATTTCTTATCTCTTTCACCATCTGGGGAATATTTTCTGCTAATGGACCATTAAGACACTCTTGAAAGCACACATCCCCAAAATAGACTATCCACATTACATCATCCTATTGTGAGATGCTCCACCCAGTGGGGGGAGCCAACCATTCCTACCTGGATAAAACTGAGACACAGAACACGAAGGTAGGGAGCTTCACCCAGTTCCTGGAGGAAGACTGGACCTCTTCTCACCACCACTGGACCCTTGTTCTACAGGATCATCTCTAGTCCACCAGAACCACATCTGCCACTCCAGGAGGAATCACTTTTGGACTGCTTCCAACACCCTGACCAACAGGGTGTCAGGTTGTAGCTCTGACTCTGTCAGGGTTCTCCAAAATTGTTGTTTTGCTGGTTTGGTTGGGTGGTTTTGTTTTTTTCTACTGCATTTGTATTGTTAATATTCCTAGTAAAGCACTGTTATTCCTATTCCCAAATCTTTGCCTGAAAGCCCTTAATTGCAAAATTATAATTTGGCGGGGGTGAGGGGTTTACATTCCCCATTCTAAGGGAAACTCCAGCTTTCCCTGGCAGATACCTGTCTTTCCAAACCAAGACAAAACTACAGTGCTAACCTGCTCTATTAGGTGGATTCTCATTTCAACCAACACAGATTTAGTTCACCTCCTTCAACCATAACAGAGCTTTCACTTACAATAATGAGAATACAGTTGGCCTGCCTAATATGTAAACAGAAGTATTTGGTTAGTGGTACTACTGTTAGAAGCAGTACTTCTAGAAGTAATGAAAATAAAACAGACTAGGTTGAGCCTTCTAATCATCCTTCATTTTCATTTTACACACAGTATTTGATTTGCATATAACATCAGTCCCCCATTAGGCAGATCTGCCTTGACAGGTGAGGCAGCCAGAGTCAAAACAGCCCTCGAATTATTTGGGTCAGTCCAAGTCCAAACTACCCTGCATACCCTTGTAACAGTGCACAGGTAACTTAGCCCGTTTGACAGGAGATTCCAAGTGGCATGGTTATGTACACTGCCACAACAGCACGCCACTAAAACCACAGCCTTTCCTCAAAAAACGACAATTGGACACTCTTCAGGAATGTGAAGAGGTGACTATTCCTTGATAAACTACTACTATTATTTTTAGAGTTGCACAATGTAACTATCCTGGGAACGACGACAATATTATTACATACTCTTGGTTCCAAAACAGCAAAAAAAAAAAAAAAAAAGCCATTATTAACTGAAATAATTCTTCAGACTTCTAATGCTCAATTACTATTACTAATCTGTAACAATTATTGCTATTACTGCATATTTAGGTCCTGCCTTGTGACACTACATCAATAAAATATCACCCTCAACAATAAGCCCCATGCTTCTTTCCATGTAAATAAATATACACTGTCTTGGTCTGTACCTTATTGTCTAAGTTAATATTCACTTGTTCAACACCAAAAGGCATTTTCTTAAAAGTCTGAATTGCACTCTGCTGCAAAATAGACCTTTATGAACAATCTCACAAAACACTATAAAGAAATGAAAGATGTGATCTTTTCCCTATAATATTCAAGACCTGACCAAACAAAGAAAACCTAGTAATGCCTCAGAGAACTGCTGCCTGAGACTCCCCCAGTATCAGAAAGATCACTCTTCCAAAACAAGCATGCCCGAAAGTTTTCATCTGTGTGCATCTTATGGATCACTTTTACTGCCACAAAACAATTGTGCTCCTATCTGGTAACTTGCTAAATTCAACCAGTCAGATAGGCTGGCATTTTTCCATCCAAAGACCTCTGCCACATGAAATAAGGTATTAACTGACAGCAGAAGAAGATACTGTCCTGCAGCATTGGAGGAATGAGACAATTTGCCTCTGGGTTTTACAGATATTTCCTGACAGCAAAGACATGGCAAGACTCCAAAACTTTGGGTTTACTCCAGGCTCTGGAAAAGAGTTTCCTCTAGCAGACACATACATTTTGTTTTCCTCGTCCCAAACCTTCTCCTACTCCCGGTTTTTTCTCTACATTCTAAGTCCCATTTTCCACCTATGGAAGATACAATTCTTCATTTCTTCAGGTAGCCCTAGTTTTCATCCAACCTCACTCTCACTGTATTCTTCCAAAGAGTCCACAAACCATGAAGGATGGCTACACTACCAGACTATTATGCTCCAACATAGGATCTTCCTGTCTAAAAAAACAATTCCTTCATCGAATTTGAGATTTCAGAAGAAAGTCGTGTTTTTGCTTACAACACAGGAAACTCTGCCTATTTTCCCAATCCTGTTGCCCAAACGACAGAAACTTGCAACAGTAATTACATGGCTTTCTCAGGTTGGAGTAGAGCATTCCTGTTCTATAAGACAGCACAGTAAGGGAGACTGCATGGAGGTACAGCACATACTCAACAGGATAACCTTTTCGTGCTCAAACCCAAACATGATCTATCTCATTTAAATCTAGGCAAACTTCCAAACAAAATGATAAAAATATTCACTTTAGCAACCTCTCACAGAAAAATATTTAAGTGCATTTTATTTTAAAATACTGGGACATTTTTTTGCCCATGCTCATTCTTGAGAAGTTTTTCACTGCTTTAATTGAAGCCTAAACCACATACTTGGCATGAGAAGCTTCAGGTAGTTCTGCAAAGTTAAAACAGCAGAAGAGGCCATTTAGTGGAATGTATAATGAAAACTTCATCACAAGTTGTATCAGAGCTATTTAAAATATAAATGATAGTACAGCACATTCCAGAGATCATATCTGCAGCTTTACATTACATAATTCATCTATTTCTTCAGAAACACACCCATACTCTAAATGACTGAAAAAGGATTTCAATTTATGCACTAGAAATACAAGGATTACTGGTACCATGTTAATAGTGTATTTCTTTTCAGTGTCATAGAGTTTGGTACCAAATACTACCAGTGAAAGATAACATCACGTCTGCCAGCCTGCCTGTAAAGTCACTATTTTAATTTTGTTTCATGGTTTATCTTACACATCTTATAGGGGAATCATCTCCTAGTAAACAACACCAGACATCCCACAGAAACATCCCTCCCTGCCATTCCCCCCCTCCCTCCACCCCTGCTATCTACTTCCATGCCCCCACTATGCTAAGATATATTTCAACTTTAAATACAGGGTATCAAAATGGAACTGAGATGAGGCCTCAACTACACACCAGCTTACACTACTGCTTCCAACATTAATTGCCAGAACTATATTCCACCCAAGCAGATGAGCCATCACTCATTAAATCCCAGCCATGCACGACTAGTAATGGTACATATCTGAGGCTACATTAACAGATGGGAAATAAAATTTTAACACATACTGTGTCGAGAAGGAGTAGAAAAGTTTTGATTTTTTCCTCCATATATATCTTGTTTTTTTAAGCACTGAGTACAAAAGCAGCCAAAACCTGAAACAGCCTTTAAGGCTTCTATTTTTTACTTTAACTCTTCTCTTTTACCTGTTCTCACATATTGGCTGCAGGGGGACCCTTTTTTTTTTTAAATCATCTTTGAAGGATAAACAAAAAAAAGCAAAAGGTAAATAGGCAATCCCCTCCTGCCACTAGGTCTACAGAACATGTGGTAAGAAGCTTGACTGCTTTCAATTACATTGCACTGTGGAAAAACAAAAACAAAACAAAATGAAACCCAAACAAAGATAAACAAAAAAACAAACCCACAGAAGAACATAAAAGAGCTTTTTGGGGTTCTCTGACACTTTCAGAACTCATTTCAATATGATTTTCCTACAGAGCATGGAAGCACACTATCACCATAAAGTGTTCTTGGAAGTACCAAAAAGCACTCTAGGTAGAAGTCTATAACGCATCATGCAATGTAGTGAAGAACTAGAAATACAACCAGTTATACCAGTCATAATTACTACTCAAAACAGCCTGGATGCATGGTGGATACATTTCACCTTGACAGGGAAGGTTTACATGAGTAATATTCTACTAGTTTCCCTCATTACTGAGGGATGGCCTACTCATGGCCAGTATCAAATGAAAACATCTTAGCTGGTATATTTTCTCAGCTTTGAGAAACAGCAGCCTTGGTATCAACTCTCATGAGTCCTCTAAAAACTTCGAGAAAAACAGTTTAACACTGAACTGCAAATTGCAACTGTGCACTTCAAAAGGAGACTGGAACATTGAGAGCTTTGTACTCCATTTAGGTGTCTCCCAAGATCCCCCAACTCCTCCTCAAGGAGCAATTAAAAAAGAAAGAAAGAAAGAAACGAACCCACCACAACATTTTTGGGAATAATCTCTTGTCATCCGCAACACCTCTCCCATAGGCCAGAACTGAAACTAAAATGAAACATGAAGATACTGCTGACTGCATGATGAAGCATCTCATCACTTCCTCACAACTTCCTATACTGGGAAGAGATCCTAAATTAAAGTTATTAGTTGATATCAATATAGAAGAACATTTGGCAACGAAATTAAGAGACCAGCATATTTAAGCAACCTGCCTTTCTTATTTACGACGACTTCACCAAATTATTTCAAAATTGTGAGCCAGACAGTTTGCATTGGAGATATCTGCTAAAATTTACTTTGTTTCTGCCAAAAGTCAGTGAACTGACTTTTGTTCTCTCAGATAAGTAGCAGCAATTAGTAAAACTAGGAAGTAAATTCCTTCCATTCCTTTTCCATTCTTGCAAAAAAGTAATTAAAAGACAACTCTAATTTTACAGATTCACATCCTGACCTTAACAAACATCTCTAAGTAAATAATCTTTTCTTTATTAAATAATCTGCTTCTAACACTATTCTACATCTAGTTAAGAACATGAAAGATAAGAAGTTACAAGGGAGAAGATGTTTTTGGGGTTTTTTTTTTGTTTTGTTTTGTTTTTAAAAAATCTCAATGAAATACCAAGAACAAGAAGAGTAAAACTGGACTTCAAGATGTTCATAAAGTTTTTACAAAAGACAGTACCTCTCATTTTTAACTGATTTTAGCCCACAGTCAAATGCACAGATCAATTCCTTAACTTGGGAATGACTAGATGCCCTACCTAAAAGTCCTCGTTAATGATCAATGTTAAGGTATGTTATTTACTAGAGACAAACTGAAAACAGCTTTACAAATTCAGTCAACAAAGCAAAAGGGAAACTAAACTATGAACAGTAAGGCTGCAGTAAATAATACTTCTGAAAACCATGAAATGGTAGTATAGACTGAGACTCTACAGGATTACTTGCATAAAAAATGCATCAGATTAAATCCAATGCTAAATAAAAGTAAATTGAATGGGAAAAAATGTGCTCTCTTACACATAATGCTAATGTTCAACAGGAACAATTCAAAAAAAAAAGCGTACATCATTCTGAGTAGGATAACAAAGACATTTTAAAAATATTAATACTAGGACCCCTAAAGAAACAGAACAGAAAATAAGAAACAGTATGCTTAAAATAAAACAATGGTCGTCATTACTGAGTAAGCGAGCAACACAGAACACACAAGTTTAAATAAGTAAGAAAGTTAAAAGACAGACTGTCTACATGACAGTTTATGATAATATCAAGACTTTTTGTACTGTGCACTGTAGAGAATATCTTGCTTCACCTCAAGTAAAAGCTTTCTGAAAGCTTAAAATGCAGGTATCAGTAATGGGAAGTAGAAAAATGAGGTGGCAGTAGACAGCATAATGTATCTGGTTACAAGCACAGACCTAAAAAAAAAAAACAGTTCAGTGAAAAGATAAAGAAGACAAGAGCAGATGAATGGCATAAAGAAAGCAACCCAAGCCAATTTCCCATGTTAAAACTCAAGGTGAAAACCACAGCGGATCAAATGAAGGCAGTAGAAGGAAACTCATTTTGATAAACTACAGCAATACTGCCAAACTGCGAACACAACTTTATGCAACTACAGAGGGTAAACACCAATGTAATCACTGTTATTGGAAATAGGCCAGTAGGTGCAAAAGTGCACCACACACACACACAGAAATAGTGAAAAAAGTTAGAATAGGCATTTTCTCTGTGTTGATACATGCATAAAGCAAAACTAGTAGGAAAAAATTAACTTGAAAATCAATCTACACCAGCATTTGAAAACAACAGAACATTAATGGTATGCTGCACTGAAAGTAAAATGCCACTACTGGTACTTTTGTTACACCTTACCATTAGTTTTAGCACACGTTACAATTCATTTTTAAGAGGATATTGAATTATTTTGGGTTTTAGGTTTTTATGTTTGTTCGATTTTAATCTGAAACTTAGCAAAGGTGAATGGTAATACAGAAGCCTAAGTCTACAGAGACATTTAACCAACAGGAAGAAAGAACTGTGGAAAAAGAATGTTAATGATAACCAAATGGAAGATGCAAAGAACAGGAAAAGTGAGATGTATGAAATTATTCCTGTTCTTTTTAAAGAAGAAAAAAAATTGCATAGTTAAGGCGGCAACACGCCACTCATCCCAGAAAAGAACTGCGTACCTTGAGAAAGTTGTAAAAACTAGATTAAAAAAAGGCAATGAAAGAAAGTTCACTACTTTGGAAGAAGGAGACTACGTATCCCAACTTATGCACAGAAGAAATTAGATATTTGGACCATTAATCCAAAAGTCAGGTTTGCTATACCAATTCTCCTCACTTTGAAGGGTAAGAGGAGTTACTAATCATAACAACACACTGCTGTAAAATGAAATTTCTTAACACCTCTCAAACCAGCTGTGTCTTAGTAGGCTAATTCAACCCACTAATCGAACAAAAGACTACTCTTAGTAATTTTCTGGTTTGCTTGATTAGCTTTCTTCCAGGTTACTGACCTGAAACAGACAACTGAAGAATTTACTGAATAACAGAATTTGCAAAAAGAAACCTCCAACAAGAATCTACTTTTTGCATCATCAAGCTGCTAAATTACTGCAAAATTATCTTCCATAACTTTTCTCCAAAGTGATTCCGGTAATTAAAACAAAAACAGGTCCTAAAGCTATTTCGCAGTAAACAAGTTGGACATTATTTTTTTCTATTAATTCAGTAAACACATTCCAGTTTAATCTCTATTCTACACCTGTACTTAGTCTTTCCTAGTTCAATAGGTGCCTCTGAATGCTTCCAGACAGAAGGCAATAAAAAGCAAAGGAGAAGGGATAAAAGTTATACTAGCTAACTCTGGATGCCTGTATCTGAACTAACTAATGTGTTCATTTGAATCTACTGCAGTCTTAGAACATTAGCATAACAAGATTATAAATGCTATTGCACATTTCTCAAGCAAATTAGGCCACAGCTTTCCATGATCAGAAAATACAGACATTTGTATTGAAAATATATTCTATAGGAACTTTATTCTGCATTTTCTACAGAAAAATTTTAAAAAAAATCCAATATAGTAATGGACTGTCAAGAACTTGCCAACCATTCATTTTATTTTACTACAAATCTACACTTTCAGCAAAGGAATACAGATGAGTTACTGAATAACTACAGACAGGTGTGGGACAGACTTCCAACAACTGCCAAAATCAGGCTCAACTGTTTTCATCACACAGTGACTTAATAACCCTTATGTCTTCTGTTAATAAGAGTACTACCTCCCAGAAGCTTTAC
This sequence comes from Rhadina sibilatrix, assembly GCA_013400275.1. NCBI lineage: Eukaryota > Metazoa > Chordata > Aves > Passeriformes > Phylloscopidae > Rhadina > Rhadina sibilatrix. The sequence continues at coordinate 1,205,301 of VWYO01011521.1, forward strand.
CAAAAAAGTAGTAATATTAAAAATATAAAGAAATAATAAAATCTATCAGAAACTGGTAACAGGTTTGATTTTCTAAAGGGCATAACAAAATTAAATCACAAACAAGAAATGAGCAGCTATTTCATATACCTGCTATAAAAATTTATCATGTTGGCCAAGAAATTAGGCCGTATTTTACCTTAGGGATCATACAACCAAGAAAATCATTCTAACACAGACCTTACTTTTGATGCCACTTAAGAGGACCAATGAAACATTTGAAGGAATAACCTTAACAGACGCCACACTTGATGTCTTAAGTGTTCCTATTCTTTTTATCTTGAAGTCTGTGTCAAAATCCAATGGTATTAATTCTTACTGCCACCTGAAAGACCACCTCTTAAAGCACTCAAAAGGGCAGTCCAAAAGTATTGTAGTGAGGACATTCAGTTCAGTGTCCAATTCAAGTATTTCTGAATTATCTGCAATTCCTTCTATGAACAGGTAATAGGCATGCCATCTTTTACTATGCTCCTTAAACAACATTCTGTCTTCTCTTTTTAATATAGTGCTCACCATACATGGAGTCATATTTGTACATTCAGGTTCCTATCATATAGGAAGAGCATCAGCATTTGCCCTACTAAAATATGAGGGTTAAGATTTAGTGAAAAGTATCAGTCCCAACAAGTTTGAAAAATGCTGCTATCAGAAATTATGTTAACATACTGCAAGAGACTTCCAGTGGGACTTCAAGATCAGTTCAATTATTTATGGAACTGCTTCAATGCAAATAGTCTTCAAATACAAGGCTATGTGGTTTTTAAATCTCCTATCATATTAGGGTTAAATCTGGCATAAGGGGAAATCTGTAAGGCAGTTGCTAAGTTTCAATTAATTACGCATATTAGGTTCTGCTTTCTAATAGGAGCAAGTACCAAGGTATATTTGCCATCAAAGCAAATAAAGGAACAGATTTTTTTCCAGATTAATTGCTGTGTAAAGTTTAAGCAGAAAGGTCAATTTTTTATTTTCTTTTATTAAAAAAAATAATGCAACACTGTAACTAAAGTTCTTAAATAAAGCAAAACTGAAGTGTCATCCATCTGAACTAAACAGCCCAAGCAAAATACCCTGCAATTCCTGTGTTCTCCTCAATGTCGAAATGGGTGGATAAATTTAAAGCCTGCTCTCTCAGGAGTTGCTTTATAGGCAATTTTCTCCCAGTATCAAGGTCTGCAATTTCCATTTGGCTGCCAGTTTGCGATTAAATTCATCACCTTTATTATAAAAATGTGCTGCACTCCACGGCCTGCTGCACAAGAATCGTAAGGAAGACATTTTTCACAGCTAACAGCAGCATCATTCCAAGGCAGCCATCACATCCATTCAGACATTAGCATCTCCAATGTAATGCAAGGACCTATCGCTCACCTGAAAAAGCCCTAACAGCAGGTATACCTCAGAGGAACTTCTTCACAGCTGGTACCTTTAGCTCAACTTTTTCAGTAAAAGCCACCATTATACTGCCTGTGTTAAGTGCTTCTAAAAGTCAGCAGTTTAAAAACAAGTGTTGACATTAAACTTGCCTACTTGCATTAATCAAAATAATTCTAAGAATGACATCTATCCTCATATGACTACACATTCACATACACCTTGCACTCCTCACTAAAATACATTTTTGAGCAAGGACTCTGAATTTTTGTTACTACATTTTCTTTTCATAGTAAGTGTCCTTTCTTTCCACAAACTCTTTTCAGAAATTTCCACCTTTTCCCACCTCCATATGATATATTTTTTTCTTAAAAGTTTTTGGACAAGCCTGAAAAATACCCAGAGAAAAAATAACGTAATACTTCCTATGCTACACATTTTAAGGTCCTCCTCTGACAACTAAATGGAAAAGCCCAACCTTCACTTTGCTTTTTACAAATGCTACCTAAGCTAAGCAGGATGTAATACAAAATTTGTGCCTCCAAAAAAAACAAACCTACTTGGAAAGACAGAGCAGCAAAGTGAAAGCCATGAATAGGAGTAAAAGCTAAGTAAAAGCCACATGCCAAATCTTTACAAAGCATGGGAGTTAAATTCATACTGGTTTGGGCTTCATTGAATAAAATACTTTAAATTGCAATAAAACAATAAAAGATAACATGCAGTAAGCAATGAAAAGTATTACCCTTTAGTATTCAACAAAAAAAGACGGACAAAAATGTCATTTTAGCATGTGAAACAGCTGTATTGGTCACACTGAAAGGTAATCAAATTGTATTAGTGGTAACCAATCTACATGCACAGCATGACTATTTCACACGTTAGCTTATTTAAGTTATACTCTGTTATCTTAACTAATGGTGTACTTCAAAAGGTGCATTTTTCACCATGTGCACCAGTTTTCAAAAATATTTTGTAATCAGATAAGCAAACAATATCTCCTACAAAGCCAATCTATCTTCCTAAGTCATTTCACTTTGTGTGGCCACATTAGGTGAAGATAACATTCCAAAGAATGTTGTTCTGGTCAACTCATACCTGCCTTTGGAAAATGTAAGAAAAATATGTTAAACCATAAATCTCTGATACCTAGCTGTCAGAAGTTTAAAACTTAAATAACTTACGGACACATACAAAAAAAATTACTAAACCTGGCACAACTGAGATGTTTTGCACTGTACCAGATGGGTCCCATGAAATAAAATGAAAGTCCCATCTAGACTTCAGGGACTAATAAAAATTACACATTGCAAGGCATTAGCATCACCGTAAATTAGAAAAATCACCTGAGAAGCCATTTGGTGAACATTAACTCTAAAATCCAAAACCAAAGGCGCTTTAGTCTCTATTTGTCTACAAAATTAACTTAAATTGCAGCAAAAACTGGCAAACATTTGTTCCCATTTCAGAATAATAACAAAAACTCCCTTCTGGCAATAAAAAAATGGTATCTTGTCACACTGTAACTAATTGGTTCCCACTGCAATGCAGCATAGAAAGCAGATTTCAACTCAACTCTACTGAAAACAATAGCTTGGTATTTGCTAGCTGAAGCTCCAATTATTTCACAGCCCAGTGCATTCAACAGTTGGCACAACAAGTTCCGGGACTATTAGATGAAATTATCAACTAGATAAGATAATGCAGCATTAGTGTTTAACCCAGTTTACCTCTTGCAGCAGAAGTTGAGTTTGGAGCTTTTCTAACTGAAACTACGATGAAAGAAGGATTACTGTTTTGCCATAATCTGCAGAATTAACTAGAACATGTTTTATTATAAAGGAAGGTGCCTCTGGAAGACACCAGGAGATATCAGATGATAGGCAACAACCAGTACAAAAAAAAAAAAAAAAATCTATACGCAAGTTTGCATTGTTACATGCACCATGCTACATAGGTAAATTTCAATGCTGCATTTTGAGAAATGCAAATATGAATTTTGCTTCCTAGTGAAAATAAAAATCTGTTTACATTATTTATTAAAACCAGGTAGTTTTATTTTTTTTTTAAAAAAAAAAAAAGCACTTAAAAGTAAAGAATTACAATGCTGGAGTTTCTAATGTACATGTTCTTCATCCACAAAGGGAATATTTTAGTTCATTAAAACACAGTAGATTCCCCCCTCCACCCTTCTCACTTTACACTTCAGCAACCTCATATATAACTTTTAATTTCATTAGAAAAAAAAAAGTAGTTCTAATAATATTAAATCTTGCCCATAGAGACAACACTTACAACTCACTAAGTGCTTCCTACAACTATAAGGGAGAGGTATTGACAAGAACCACTAGCACAAAAAGGAGGGGGGAAAGGAGAGAGAGCACAGGAGATAGAGTGTACTCATGCCTATATACACACATGGTAGAAACAGACAGAGAATATTAAAACAAAACTAATATTTATTTTAACAGTCTGGTAGCCAAGATCTCTGCTACTTGCATAATTAGAATGTTGAAGATAATGTAAGTTTTTATGGAGTAGCTACAGAATCATCAATTTCTCTTCAGATGACAAGCAAACTCAGTGAAGAATAGTCTCCTTTAGAAACAAAGTCAAAAAAAGTTAAAAAACAAATCCAAAAAAGTGCAACCCGCCATAGAAACTAAACATTCAATATTTGAACTGAATACTAAGTTTAAATCAAGTAATTTTTTAGCAGAATTTGACAAGCTTCTAACACTGCATAGATTTCCTTTACACTAGTTCCATCTATATCTTAAATCCACCAGAAAAGATCTTAGAAATTTTTTTTTAATTTATATTGAGGAATGATTTAAAGAACAGACTTACTACGTTAGCAGGGTCTGCACCTTGACTACTATGTATTAAACATGTTCTAAGTTCTTTTGTAAGTTCTTTTTTCCCCAAGCCCGTTTATTACTAATGCTGGACAACAAGTTCTATGGGGGGGAGGGGGGAAGGGGCAGGAAACAACCTGAACCATTTCTTGAAATATTTACAGCTAAAGGTACTTGAGCATCTGGAACTGGCTTTAATACCCTTGCTCACAATTGGCAAGAGTGTGGTTGTTTTAATGGAATTTAAATTGAAAGGTTCAGATGTCTTGAAGACAGTTTATTACTCAAATTACTCTATAATAATAGCATACCAATCTGAATTTAGTAGGTTACATCTCTTATATGTACTTTTGGTAATTAACATCTTAACATTTTGGAGCTTCAGTGTTGCAAACTGGACTCTGTAGATTAATATAATTAGATTCGCTATATCTCAACTGCAGAAAACATCATCATACTCACTAGATCAGTAAATATATAACATCAGGATATCCTAAAAAATTAATAAATGCAGATAGGTGAAACAAGTTTCAATTCACATAAATGGTGAACACAATTTTATTCTGTGACCTCACTGAAGTTTCTTGTTTCAAATTTTTACTTCAGCCCATGGCCAAGGACAACTGCTATAACACAAATGCCCTTAAATCAATGGTCTTCAACCTTTTTCACTGACATAACAAAAAGAGGTTCCCCAAAAAAAGTGAAGGCTCAGTGTAGCCTATTTAAATCTCCCAATAACAGATTTCCTTTTTCTTTGTTATCTGCAGCAACTCTTCATATGCAGTGAGTCTGCAAACAGAAGATTGAAAAACACCATTCTGGTAACTCATATTGCTTTTCACTTAGCTCCATTAACTTTGCTAACAAAAAAGATGCTGTCTACTTCAGAAAGAAAGTGGTCTCAAAGGTCTCATGTCAAAAACTATTTTGTTTTCATGCAATTTCCAAATACAACCCCTTTAAGTTTAAGAAAAAAATCTCTTTGATGTTACTTTTTATGCCAGTGACTGCACAGTTCCACTGACGGTGCTGCAAAATGAAATACGCCTGCTTTTGTAATTCTTTGCTATGTCAGAAAAGATATGGGCAAGGAATGGCTAGAGTGGCTCAGTCTGACAAACACGAGAAAAAACAGCATAGATTGCACTGGAAGAAGACACTACATGCAGAGGAAATCTTGATTAGATTGTACAAAGATTAACTTCAATATAAGGATCTCCATCTCTCTTAGGTGTAATGTATAATCTTATAACATTTGAAGGCTAAGTAAATTGTTATTTTTTAAATTAGTAATAGTTTCTGAGCAAAAAGACACCTCAGAGCTCAAGAAAATACATTATGATTATTCTATTCCTTTCATATAATGATCTAATTTAGCAGTTTTAAAACCAACACATAATAAATTTTTTGCAGTTACTTATACAGTAATGTGCTTTTAAAATGTATGGTGTCCTTTATATTGATTTTTTTCATTACACCAATACTGATGGGTGCATACTATTGCACCCATATTTGTGGCATTGTTTCATTAATTAGCTCAACAGCCTGGAAATAATCCAGATTTCATTCCTAGCAATATTTATTCCTTCATTTTCCATGGAGGGAAAAAAAAAAGCCCCAACTTTCCAAGGGGGGAGGGTGTGGGAAAAGATAAAAGTTTATAGCAGTGTAAGTTTTTTCATATTATATCCTATGAGAAACTACTCACCCATGTCTAGAATAAGAAGAAAGCTCCTTAAATGTTAGTGCTTTATTAGTATCCCATCTTTTATCTGAAATTTAAGACTAAGAGCATACAATAAAAGTTTGAAGGAGACATCACAATATACTTCCGATTATTTACTAATACATTTTAGTTATTAATGACTGCTGAAAACTTTCAGCAGCCCAGATGCTCAATCCAGAAAAATGTACTAGAAATGTAGTTTAATCTGTGCGGCAATTTATGCTATAATACACCATTACACTATACTAGTTATGACTGCTATACAACATACTGAAATGTTTGATACAGATTTCAGTATTGAATTGTGCTCAGGGCTCAGAAAGCCTGTACATACAGGTTTAGTAACCTAGTCAGGCAGCAGGCAGAAAAAAATCCATATGAAGAGCCCCAACAAAGTAAAAAACTTGAATAATATTATTTTAAACTGTTCTCCATGTATCAAGTGCTCAACAATTTGACATAACAAAAAGCAGTCAAAAACAATTCTAGTACAAACCATACTAAATGGGATTAGAAAGACCTGTGCACATGACAAAAACCACTTAGTTATGCTATTAGGCTGATAGAAGAAAATCCCCCCTCAAATTCCCAACTATTTTCTTTATCCTGAAGGGGAAAAGATTAAAAATTTAAACTGAAAGTAATCAGTAATTGAAGGAACAAAGTAACTGGAAGCTGTGAGATCTAAGAAAGGCTAACATAGAACTTGAAGGAAAATTAAGTTCAGAATAACCCAAATCTACCTCAAAGTAAATTTATCCTAATTTTTGAAGCCGAGCAAGGTTGCTGAGACTGCGAAGATCAAGAGAAGTCCAAAAATCTGTCTTCAAAACATAACTCACATTTATCAATACTGAAGACTAATGTAAATATTTTTCAATTAATGAAAAATCAGTTGTCCATCTGTCATTTTGAGCTGCTGAATCTAGTAACCTTCTTGGATTGTAGAAGGGACGCCTTTCCTCTCTATGCAGCTGAGCTCAAGCGTGCGGTCCCTCCTCACTTAATTACTCAGCGCACACCTAAACACCAACTGCCGTCCCTCAACAGCCCAGCGCGGGCTGGAGCAGCCATCTACTGCAGCACCCACCTCTCTCCAATTCATCATCGTCAGCTTTCTTGCTGACACTCTTCGGAGCTGCCTAGCTGATGAATTGCTCTGTTATTCATCCTATGTTAATCCGAGGCTGACGCAAGAATACCTTGCTGAAGACACTTAACAGTATTAAAACTCAGCACTACCAAGTGCCCCCAGTGTGCATTAAACCTCCCATTTGGAACCGACGTGACTCCTCATGAATAGTTATGAATAACATATAGTTACTAAATCAATAGGCACTAAGTTTATGTACCCCATCACCTATAGACAGAGCTTCCACACAGTCCCTTGTTTCCCTGGAAGCTATACCCGAATTATCAGAAGTTGGAAACACTTTGATCCATATACAATTTAACCTCAATTAACCTTATAATTAAGATGATGTAGAGAAGCTTTCCCCCCCCAAAATGTCAGTATGTATCTTAAATGCCACAGGTCTCTAAAAAAATTTTTCAAGTTTGTAACTTAATAAGCTTTTCTCAAGAAAGCAAGTTATACTTTTTCTCCCTTCTAACATGGATTTGATGTTTAGGTAATGTTTTTTCTGGTGGTTTTGTTTGTTTGCTTGTTTTTTTATAAAGGATTATGCTAGTCTTGTCAGAAAAATAAAATTTATCCAGAGAATGAACACAAAACCACAGCAAGAAATTTCAAAATATGACTTAAATCTCTGTAAACATGTTATTAGAACAGCCAAATACAATTCCCTTCTAAACACAATTACAGTCACTGATTCTATGCCTGAGATACTAAAGTATCATTCTTCCTCTGGAGATGTTTTAATACACATATAATCGATCTTCCTGCCAGAATCTTTGTTAGAACTCATTTCTGATCCCTACCACATCATCCGTGCTTAGATTTTGTTCAAGTCTCTTTGAGCACAAAGTTGACATAACTACATGAAAAGTGGGAACAAAAGAACGTGCATAACAAGTCTTGCTTCAGGTTGATTCAGAGGCAGTATCAGATTTCCATAAAAGCCTCAAGTGATTTAAAGCAGCAGTAATTCCCTCGTAAACTGACTGTATATGAGCTTCTCTGACTATGCTTATCTTTATAGATGATAAGATACTTAAGCAATTAAAGAACTATCAACAACTTGTCTCTACCAATGTCTAACACACACCACGTTCTCTTTGCACAGTCAACCTTCACAGCAAAAACATCACACTTTAAACAAGACAGCTGGGCCTATTACAGCATTTTAACCTTCAACTTTAACACACAAACCAACTGTTACAGGAACACGCCTGACAACAGATTGTACATGCAGTATTTAGGCAAAGTTATTTTGTAAGTTTGGGCGGGGGTTGATGACTGCGACAACTTTCTGAGAAATTGTCCATGTTGCTCTATGCCGCAGGGGTGCAGCTCAAGCTCCTTCAAACTGAGACAAACAGAAACTAACTAAAAGCAGTATGATCAGCAACACTGTGCAAAAGCGAACAGCATCTGGGTCAGAGAATTTTTTTCTTTTGTTCTCCTCCTCCTCCCTTGTCCCCCTCTCTGTAACCCTCCTTGTTCCTACAAAGAAACAAACCTAAGAAAAGTGAAGTGGATTTGGCCTGCTCTACATCTAAAAATTGAAAATTGTGCATCAACTTTTAATATAATTATTTGCAGGTTATTAGATTAAGCTGCACTGAGAAGAATACTAACTCATTTGCTGCTGCTTCAAAGTCTGATAAATAAATGGAAGTATTACGCAACGGGAGCCGAATATTTTAGCTCAGGTGCCATTTAAACTTATGAAGCACATTTGGGTTGTATTAATACTTGTGCTAGCAAATCCATTTTTCAGGCACCTACACATTAATGAAAAAAATATACCATAGCTTGGAAAGGACATTTTGACCAACTAATGGCTTAAGAGATTTCTAAACCACTTCTTTAATAAGAATTAGAAAAAAAACCCACGTAGGCTCATTATTTCAACAGCTAAAGGGTTTAAAGAATTCAGCAAAGTCTGACTTCCATCTAGTGTCAGCTAGTCTGCAAATAACACATCCTTAAAATTCTGAATGGACCAGATGCACAATCAGTTGACATCAATTAGGAGCTTCAGACTTTTAAGTAAATGTTTAAGCAAATGCACTTCCCTCCCCAAGGCACTGCTCTACATCTTCAGTATCGAGCCACCTCAGCCACCGCGCCAACACAGCTGCTCTGAGATCACACATGGGCAGTGAGATCACAGCTCTGATCCATCTGAAAAGAAAGCCAGCACCACACAAAAACAAACTCAAAAAAACCCTGACTGGTACAGAATATCAGCTGACCTTTTAAGCCAGAAACTGATCCGCCAGATAAGAGTACAAAATACTGTATTATCTTTCCCTGCCTCTGCTCTGGCATCAGCAGCCAGCCACTCTGATGCGTAACTCCCTAGATTACATAGAAGGAACTTCCCAGCGAAGTAACAAGATTTTAATTGTTTGTCATGCCGTGATGATTTCACTTTTGACATCAAGTCTTAAAGAAACATCAACATTTGTAAGGTTATACACCACTGAAGTGTTAACTGTTCCAACCATTCATACCCTCAGGTTTCAGTGAGTTATCAAGCAAATTGCTTCATGGTTTATGCCTCCTAAAAAAGGGCATCCTGAGGACCTTCCCCACATGGGCACTTCCTGGAGCACTGTAATTATAGTACAAAGTATCAAAAACCATGTGCTGGTACCTCTTGTGTTGGAAACACAGAAAATCCCTCCAACTACAGAACGGAGTAAAGTAAAAGTATTCAAGTGCAGCTGCAAAATAGACAAAAATGTTTTTAAAAGCAATTAAAAAAATTGACTTCCAGGGTGCTACTGAACTATGCACCACCAAAAACATTATAATGTCAATAGCTACCTATTGCCATTTCCCTTCAAGAGAACGATTTTTTGCACTGAACTGAAAAACAAAGTTTATTATTTGACACCAAGTATAAAAAAAAATCAATTCTCAAATGAAAAGTAACTGAAAATGTATTTTCAATTTCTACTCATTATTTCAAACCACGAGAATAAAAATAAATTAAAAAACCCTGCTAGCATTACCACACTCATTCCAACCACTAACATTGCTAAAATAACTGCAGAGATCAAAAAAGCTGCAGCTTCTAGTGCTGAACTCAGACAACAGAGGTTTCAGTAAGACAATTCCACTTCAACTTGTGCTGTCTTGTTGTTCTCAGACGTGCAGCTAGTCTGCAAAAGACACTTTCTAATGGAAGCAAGAATAACACAGGAGAGGGACAATTCTGCTAATGAAGCCAGATATTATTTCTCTTTAATGCTGTCACAGCTGTTTTGTTCATTCATGCATAAATTGTCTCAAAAAATTTAAGCTCTACTATGAGAAAGTTAACTCCACTTCTATTAAACGTTTCCAAGAAAAACAACCAAAAGAAACACAAACCTGGACATTACTTTAACTGCATTGTACAGGGTTACACAGGATATTGTCTGAAGTCAAAAGTAAAAATGTAATGTTGCCTAACTTTCAGAAACCTTGCTGTCTTACAAAGCAAAGGTACTCAGACTATAAACACTACACCTATTATGTGTTTCAGGATTCAAACAGTAATTTCAATGTCCCTCACAGACACAGATCCTCCTGCTAGCAAGCCACAGACTTAGCTTGTGTGATACTACAACTGCATAGTGATTAAAATCACCAGTAGTTTTACTGTTCCTACCAGTTTTCTTAGCACTGGGTTATTAAATTTCAACGAAATGTCAAAACCAACAGAAGATTTTCATAGTACACATTCTGACCAAAATCAGTACAGAAAAATTCACACAGTCGGAATGAGAAGTTGTGAGTTATGTTTCAATAAAGACAAGGGTCAGTGAATGAGAACATTTCATTAGTTCACAGCTTTCCTTGCAAGGCATTTCCCCCATCTCCCCCTCTCCTGCCCCCCAGCATTCCATATAAGCAGTTAAATATAAATCATCAGTTTCCATGGCAGACTCCTGCTGTACTTCAATCAGCCTGAGCTGTCAGGATGGTCTGGTAACTAATGTTAACACAGGTCTATCCCGTCAGCCAAAGAAATACACCAGATCAGCACCTAATGATACATCTAATTAACAGGATACCTGCATCAGTGTGCATTCTCAAAAACAGAGAATTCTTTTTGGTTATGGATAGTAATTAAAGACAATTCAAACATACTTGCTCTTCTAACAAAGTCTACACAATTCAAATGATTGTAAGCATCCCATTCCTGACCTGGCATTGTATAATGTACTAAGAGGGAAAAAAGTTTTAATCTATGACTGAAACAGATAACCAGTCCAAAATATTACTAACCCACAAGGTGACCATCCATTTCATGTCTAGCCTTTTCTTCACACCCACAGCACTAATCCAACATCAGCAACTTCCTTCTATCTGTTGATGCTTGTAAACATCATTTTCATAATCAAGACACTCTAAGCATTCTCTTAAAATCTACACAGTTTTTCTCAGGTGGTGGTGGTTGGTTTAGGGGGTTTTTTTCCCATTTTACTATAATATTAACCAACACACCTCCAGTTCTTCCCCTTGTGTGTCACGAAAGTGCTGCGTGCCACTCCCCGATCTAATCTGCACTTGGTCAGTCGTTCCTAAGCATAGCAAGGGATTTTTATAGGACACCAGTTATTTTAGAAATGACTGCATTCACTTTCAGGGGAGGAAAATGCAGTTCAATTCCATCCTTAATGAACAAGTTGCACTAAACGAAAACAGTAAATTCGAGCAGGCCTCTCCCAGTTTAACAAGTCAGCCCCTCCTGTATGGAACGAAGCCTACTGTGGTTACTCTTATTTAAAAAAAAAAAAATCTGAAGACAGGTATCTTAACGATCAGTAATTGGTAATCAACAGTGAATAAACCACTTTCAAAGCCTAAGCTTAAAATAACTGTTCTACTAACTTAAAACTTGTATCAGTTAAAAAAATACCCTTTTTTTAGTTATATGCCAGGTGACTGCAATCCTATAAATGCTGCAGATACAGCTCCAAAAATAACGTATTTTAAAAAGAACTGAACTGTTGCCGTTTTAGATATTTTTCCACAAGCCAAAAAAACCATCACACGTTTTTTAAGTGCAATGGAGCTTTTGGTTTGGCATTACAAGAGGCTGTGCTAAGGTATTAAAGCCACTCCCTCCCCCCACCAAAAAATAACCAAACACCCACACCTCAAAATAGCTCTTACAAGGTTCCTGAATACAAGTTCTAGAAGCACTGCAATCTTGTTATTACAACACGGTCATAAATCAGAAAAACACCTCAGACCATTAGGTTTTAAGAGATAATTAAAAAACCAAATTCAAAAAGGTACTAATGATAAACAGCACACAAACAATACTCAGTGCTCGTGGCATGCTGCTTTGACAATTTTAACATTAATACACCAAGTTTAAAAATTAGTCTGAGACTTCTGGGCAAACACCTTTCATAAGGCCTTTATCCCGAAGAATATTAATCCCCGGATATTACATTAAGAAGCACATTTTTTAAATTAATTAATGGGGGTCTACTGCAAGATCTGATACAACTGAAAAAACTGACATGCTAATGTGGCCAGTGCCCCTCCATCAAATCTGACAAGTCAGCAAAAGCCTAGCTAAGCACAGGCTACATTTACATAATCACAAACAATAAGGCCATGTACCAAAGTAACTAGATAACTTCCCAGGGAGAACTCATTTACAACACCACAACACAGTTCTTCAGCCCCACTTCACGCGGACGTCTTGGTTAATACAAGCAGACTGACGCAAAAACTGCACTCTTGGGCACTAAGCTCTCCAAGTTCACATGCACTTTTCGCAGTGAGAAAACTAAACAGAGAGAGAACCACCCACGAAAAATCCTCATATTGCCTACTTGGATGTTTTTACACTAGCTTTGTTATACTTGGTAGACAGAAAGAGGCAGCCTAGACTAGACTAGATTTATTTACAATAACTAGATGCATGGCTTACTTTACACTTAAAGGTAGACATGCTTTTAAGTCACCTTCAACACAGTTTTGAAGGGAAGAAGTTTCTGAGGTACAGGTTACTGAGGAAAAATGAATTCTTGATAAAATCTGCTTCAATCCCTTTATGGAAACAGTTCAGACCACAGGTCTGATCTGTGCACACTCAGATCAGGTGCAAGAGTTTAAGCACTTATAGGCTATAGAAAACAAAATGCAAATTTAAAAATTAGACTACTCAGATCTCAGTTAATAGTTCAGGCACATTAGTTGTAGTCTGCTGAAAGAATATAATTGAAGTAACTCATTAATTTCAATCTGTCAGCATGCTACCGAGGAGTTTGAAATGTCCAATTCAGTTTTTAAAAACAGTGCAAGAAAACAGGTACAACTCCATTCATTGTCCACAAAGCAGAGCATTAAACTACACAAGCTGTCAGAAAAAAAAAATCTAACTTAACATCGTAAAAGTTAGCATCTCAAAAGCTTAAGTCAAAAAAAAAAAAAAATCAGGTCACATTTGATGGTGCAAACAATTACAGGAAATACAGCCTATTCCACATTCAGGAAAAGCCCTCTCTTCCCACAGGTTTGCACTAGTCTGATAAAAACAATTCAGCTTCCTAGTTATTATGATGTGCTCTTTAAACATCCTTGTTAATCCACAGAAGCCTTATTTACACACAAGTTAAAAGCACACATATGGAAAAACAACTGTAACCTAAACAAAACTTTAACTTGCACATTTTATGAAAGTAGTTCCTAAAAAACAAAGGTTTCCACAATACAGTTCTTACATTTAAGCTAACCTTCAAAAACAAAATGCTGCAAGACAGACACTTATTTACTAAGTTAAGCACTAAAATTTTCCAAGATCAAAAAGTAGGATTGAGTTCAGAAAGGAAAACATGCTTTGGATAATACATACACGATAGAAATGGCACCCCAAAAAGCAGATGTACATTCTGTAACCCAACCAGATTAGATGTACTGTTCACCTAAACCCACAGGTCTCTTTCTATCTCTTGCTGCATACAATTACAAGAAGTAATCACAGCAGAAGCCTGTTTGAGTTCTCTTTTTAAATACTGGTACGTAACAATAAATAAATAATAATAATGAAAAAAACTACCCTAGCATTCCAGAAGGGAAAGTAATCCCACCTTTTATTTGTTTGAATTCTTAGGGTTGTGACTTATTTCTTCATTTTGATCAGCACAAAAATAAAAGACAATAGTTGATCATAATATTATTCTTCTCAAGCATAAACAAAACCTTCAGGAAAATGGTTGTATTATAACTTAAAAATAAAACCCCACCTACCTAAAGAACACAAGAACAAACGAGAAGAAGCAAATCAAATTACAGGGTGGAGGGGGCAAAGAGGGAATGTGAACCCTGTAACTTTATTTTTAGATTATATATACCTATATATACACGCACTTGCCCCAAATACTTGGTATTCTCAAGGGTGCCAGGAAACAACTGATGAAACCATGAAATAATACACTTTTCAGTAAGCACATTAAATCCTGCAGACTTTTCCAGCAAACCTGCAGTTTGCTATTAGTAAACCCTTCTGCTGGAGGATGTCAGTGGAGCATACAGTTCAAGACATTTAACACAGCCCCTCACTGTGGATAGGTGTTTTACAAGGAAAACAGTAGTTCCAGCTTCTCAACTGTTCAGTGCAACTTGCCTATTCCACCTATATAATACTGGCTGTAAGCATACAATACGTGGAGGTCCATGCAAATACAGATACCTGCACAAATCCACAAGTATTTTGTCATTCTTTGGCTTCTTCTACCAGATTTGATAAATTTACTGCCCGATTCAGTAGTGGTGCTTGCGGACTCACGCCTCAGAAAAAAAAATAACTGGCGCCCCTTAGTGTTCAAATTCTGAAGTCTTGAAGCAATTTACTAGATTTGCATGAAACTTTTTTTTCAACATTCCAAAAAGTTTTCTGCCTCCACAATACTTCCACCCAATTGCCAACGTAAACAGGAAAAGCAGAAAAGCTTAAAGGGAGAGCAGGCTTCTTCCAGAGACCATTTAGGAACACGGATTGTACTTTATTTGCTTTTCTTTTGAAGAAGAGTGAAGAATAGTTCCGCCACAGTCCTTAAACTTTGTCAGCAGGAGTCTCGAGAGCCCTCGTTTCGGAACTCCAATACTCTGCAAACAGACTTCCAGAGTGTTCAGTATTTCAAAATATATGACAAGATAGAAGTATTTTGGGAATTCCTTTTTCAGCGTCCTTTTCACATCAGGAAATATTTTTCTTCTTTTTCTTCTCTGAAAATCAAAAAATAGCTTCAGGCCTCCTCTGGCCAAATACGTAAAGTTGAAGAGACTCGGGAATTTAAAAATCCGTTATCAAGCCTCTGGACGGCTCATTTGTGCTACAAAGGAGTCTTCTCGTTCAAGTTTCTTCTCAATGCTTACTGCAAATCTAACAATTCGGAAGAAACTGTTCACTGTGGTGACCAAGAACATAAGTTCTAAATAGTTTTGCTTTTCACGTCCACATTTGCTCCAATATAAATTCAAACTCCTCCAAGTGTCTTGAAAATAAAAATAGACTCTCCCATTATAATGCTTCCCACAATCCATATTTCAGTATGTTTGGGCTTTTTTAAACTCCTCTATCATTTATTTCAGAAGGTAGCATTTTCTCCACATGCTATTTTTGTGTCGTACTACAGTCGCTATCTCATTTTTACAGTCTTGGCAGAGGGCGGGGAGTTGTTCTACCAAATATAACCAGTTCTTTCATCTTCCGAGGTCAACAACTTCCCAAACTTCTTTTAGCGAGGAGGAATACATCCGCAAACAAGAACCCTAACTCAAAAATCTCGAAAATTAGTACTTCATACTAAGAATCTCAACAAGTTGAAACTGTATAAATAATTTATGGTCGTATCATATTCTACAAAGCTACCAAATACGATTGAACAAACAGGTCTAACTCTCCAAAAAGCGGATGTTTAAAGTCATAGGAAAGGAAATGCCTATGACAAGAAAAACAAACCTGTGAACCCGAGTACAAGGCGAATTTAAAATACTAAGAACAAGTGTTTCATCTAATTTTTGATACACAGTGGGTCTGTTACTGTAGTGGGAAAACGTATGGGACATAGGAAGTTCCCAGGTCGTACTTTTCTTCTTAATTTCTAAAACGTGATTGTTTATTTGTGAAATCTTAACCTTAAGCAAAGTTACTAGGGGAAAAACTGGGGGTATGGGGTGGGGGGGAGGCCTCTCGTCGTGCCAGGAGCGGGTGCGGGGCTGGGGTGGACGTTTGGCAGGAGCAGACCAGGCAATTTCGTAATCCTTTTTGTTTCTCCCCCTTCACTAAAGTCACACGTAGGAGTCTTCCAAGTTAAGTTTCTTTAAAAGGTAAGGATAGCTGAGAGAAGAAATTGCTCGCTTCCCTTGCGATATAGGAAAATCGTAATTAGTTTGCGGCCAGTTCGGGGTGGGGTAGATCTGGAGCGAAGAAAGAGCTCAGCCCCCCTCCGCCTTAGTCATTCAAGCCCAAGCAGCTTCCAGAACAGCCAAATCTCGAAACCAAACACCCCCCGCCCCCCCGGCGGGGCCCTGGGGCCGGGCGACGGAGCGCTCCGAGGGCGCCGGCAGGACCCCAGTGTCCCCCGCCGCCGCGGGAGGGAGGGATGGAGGGAGGGGAGCGCCAGCCGCCAGCCAGCCTTTCCCCTCCTCCCTGCCTTCCCCCAGAGCGCATTCCTGAGCTCCTCTCCTCGCTCCCTCCCCTCCGTGCTGTAGTTACCCTTCCCCCGGTTTAAGGAGATAGTGCGGAAAAGGGTAAAAAGGG
>VWYO01011521.1:1223659-1270237 GCA_013400275.1 Rhadina sibilatrix
GGGTGGCCGCGGGCGGCCCCCGCGGGGCGCGGGGAGGGTCAGGGTCCGTCCGCGCTGGCGCTGCCCCGGGCGGGCACGGGCGGCCCTTTCCCCCGAGTGCGCAGCGCCTGCCCCGGCCGGCAGCCCGGGCCGGGTCCCGGCCCGCTGAGCTCCTTTCCGCCCGAACCTCCCCGGCAAGGCTGCGTGTCGCCCTTGTTGCTTGTAGGGCAGCGCCGCGTTTTGGCATCAGCCGTGGCTTGTTTGACGGGTGTGGATGGGAGACGTGACGGGAGCAGCGGTGTCCGGCAGCCAGAACCAAAATTAACGTGCTCCATCCACTGTAGCCGCAGAGGCAAAGCAGCGCGACGCGGTTGCTTGTACGTATTCCTCCTTCCCCACGCAGCTACTCGGTGCTCTTACTTGGTGTTCAGCACTTAAAAGGCTGTCAGGAAGCTTTGAGGCAGTTTGCGGTAGCTTGGTAGAGCTTTTGTTACAAAGCTGGATAAAAATCGCTGCATTCTTCACGTAGCTCGCTGAAAAGAGTCATATTTCATAGGACTAGGTATAAAGTCTAGCTATTGTTTGAAGTTCTGTAAAAAATTCAAATTCAATACATACCGCACAGCATTTGAAGATACTTTCATTGTTAGGTTAATGACAATGAACAATGCTTCCTAAACTAAAAAGAAATACAGCCACGTCATCTTGACAGGTGTACAGTGTCATTGGGTATTGTCAAGCAGCATTAACTCTGCTTTTCCTGAAAGATGTGCATTGACAGAAATGTGGAGAACGTGTAGTTCTCATAACAGTAAAAATGCCTTGGATTATTGCATCATGTCAGTGTTTATTGTATGTTCCCCTTTTAAACATGTAGAGAGATCATTGTTTGGACGTTTGAGTTTTTATTTCTTTCAGGGTTTTGTTTACATTAGTAGAAATTAATGGTTTATGTAAGGTAAGTTAGTCTTATTGCTTCCATCCTTAAAAAATTGTGTATTCAGTAAGAAAACATTATCTTTGTTATCAAAGAATAGCAGTGCTACAAACCATTATTTTAAATATAGATTCTTAGTTCATCAATAGCATGCCCACAGCACACCGCAGTATGGTTATGGATGACAAAACAATGCAGTTTCCATTTAGCAACATGATTGTGTTGGCTCTATTCCAACCTTCTTTTAAGATTGTGACAAGCTAAAATATAGCTTTACTTGCTTAACAAAATTGCCATCTTTTTGCTTCTTGTAGACCAGTCTGGACAATGATGCATTTTTGTAGCCCTTTGCTTGCTAATTTTTAGCTGGTGAGTGAAGGTTCTTTTTAACCCTGAGAAACTGTACTGTCAAATCCTTCCGTTTGATTAAGGGCATCTGCTGAAGAGCAAGGTTTCTTCTTAGAATTAGGGTGAACGTAGATGATGTTATTATAATAATTGTTCTGGACTGATGATTCTCACAGTAAAAATAGCATATGGAGACTTTTTTTTCAGCAGATTTGGTGCAGCTGTTTCCATACCACTTCATTATTGCTTCCTGCACATACAGAGTTTCCAGTGCTCGAATGTAAGCAGGCAATACAAGGTAAGAAATACCGGCACTAGTTGTTGTGCAATAATACCACTAACCTACCAATAGGAACAACATAGTTTGTCCTTAGGTATTTTGTGCATATTTAGTGGAGAATGAGATGGTGCACACCAACACTTGTGGAATCACTCATGCCAGTGCAATGCAAAATTCAAGCTCTAGTTTGCTCAGTTGTTCATCTGAATTATTTTCTCAGTCAGAACAGCACAGAAATTGAGGCAAAGCTTTGTGATGAAGCTGCCTGTTTAATTAGGCATAAATGACAGGAAAAGTTCTCATCCTTGATTTTTTCCATAAATACTTCAAAATTCTGAATTTAAGTCTTTAGAAAAAAGCCCTTGGAAAAGTAGAGTGTTTTAATAAAATGCAAAAAGCTCATCATTGGTTTCAAACAGGCAAATCAGCTGATGCCTTTCTCTAGCAAGTATACAGTAAAAACCAAAAAAAGCAACCTGAAAGCCCCTCTCAGCATACCTTATGTTCTGCTCTCTCCCTTTACCTTCCCACACTCCCACATTATAAAAAAAGGTGTTTTAAGAGTTCCTGGGAGAATAAAGTTGAATTAATTCAGATTAAAGTATTGTGAGAAGGCATAGCTCTCATCAAGACTGTCATGACTACAGTCTGATCTATTAAGACAGTAGAAGTACTTTTGCACTCTCTTCATTTTACAGCTTTTCCATGGGGGAAGAAGGCCGGGGGGAGGACACGGTGCAGGGCTGGGTGAACAGTTGTCTGGATATGGGGGAGAGGTTGTATGGTGTTGATATCAGGGAAGGGGAGGGGGTAGGGAGACAGAGGTTGCTTAGTCTGTTTCAAGATAGCCAGGTCCTGTGGTCTTGTAGGGTTCTTTAGGTAACTACCCAATGACTTAACTTCTGTCTAGACACAAGCAGAAGTCCCTATCTTCAGCTGTGTTTTCATCTAGGTAGCCCTTCTTGTATCGTGTAACCTGCAGTATTCTCCAACAGTTTCTCTTTTAAGGTGAAGTTTTATTGCATTAATCTAATCTCAAAGTTAGAAGAATTATGATAATGCCAGCAGCAGCCTCTGTGTATTACAGTAAAGGCCTGCAATGATCATAAAAAGCAAATTCAATTACTGCTATAATGTTCGTAGCTGATAACACCTTTGGAAATAGAGGCAAAGGCTAATGACTACTGGGAAGCATGCTCTTTCAAAAGTGTTGGCTATTATTTCCAGTGTCTTGTTGACCAAAACATAGGCATAGGCTGTTGGATGTCATCAGCCTTCTGTGATGCTGTGTGTAACAGGAAGGTACCAATATGATGTACTATGCTTCTTTAGGGAAAGAAGCAATTCTTCACTCACCCATTACAATCACTTGAAAAAAATATATTGTGTGTGTGATTCAGCATAGAATCATTCATGGTGTACAGGAGTGTAGGTACTGTAATCAAACATGCCCAAAAACAGATGAACATCTGAAATACATTTCAGATGTAAAGTGATGAATGCCTTAACAGAATGAGGTCTAGAGCCAAACTAAAAACCTCAAGGACCAATTACATGAAAATTCTGTGCTGTGTTTAAGAACAAAAACATATTTCCCTTGACATTAGGGCAAACTGACAGGTATCTTTTCAAGCAGAAGCTTCAGTAGTGTGTCATTCAAAGTAATAAGCAAATGATGTAGTGTTCAAAAGGGACGTGTCCGAGTATTCTGTGTAATCCTGGAAGAGATAATGTTGTCCAGTAAGGATGTTATGTGATTGCTGAAGAAGTGAAAGATGAATGTTTTAAGCACACTTTAGCCTGGAAGGATTCAGATTTGTATCTCTTGTACTTAAGTTACTTCAAGCTGTACAGCAGCTGTGAAGAAGGGTATAGTTACCCACAGTATCACTTGTGGTAGAACTGGCTCTTCCTCAGTCTGGAATAAATGAGCTAGACAAAGAGATACCTTTGTGATTCATCCACTTACACAGGGGTAGGAAGAGTTACATTCTCATTGTTCCTGTGGTTGTGTATTAATTATGCAGTCATTAAGATGGGGAGAAAAGACAACGCCAAGTAAAACGAAAAAGTATTTTTCCACTTTTGACCTAAAACTTGTACCTGTCAGCTTTCTTGATAAGGTCTGTATTTTGTATACCTTAAGTCACTGTTTCAGGACACTGTTATATGGATAGCATGGAGGGGACTAAATTCTTCTTGATAAAATAATAAGGATTTTGTGTAACTCTCAGTATTTCGGGAGGGCAGAGGTATCTCTGTATTGGGCTTCACCTTATCTACCTGCCAGAGAGTTCTGCACGGAAAAGATGTAAATCAATATATAGTAGAATGTATTTACAGCTGTGTTCGAGATTATCGTAGAATGATTGCCTGTTAGATTGCACTTTTGAGTAGATAATTTCCATGGGTTTGCAATGGCTGTACATGCAGTTTAAGTGCTAGGCAGACTTTTTTCTATAAAAGCCTTCTAGCAACAAGAAAAGGTGTGTCTGTCTAGAGGGGGTGGTGCTTCTGCTGTGCTCTTGAGAAATCTCTATGCATTATAAACAAAGTTTAGATCAGTTTCATTTCTCGCTGTCCAGTGGGAGATGAAAATGAAGTCTCAGGTATGTCAGTTTTGTTACAGCATTGCTGAGAAAGGCAGAAAATGGTTAGAAAGAGGAAAAGAAACGCAATCTGACAAGGCATGGAAGAGAAAAAAATGCAAGTAGTTACAGAGAGAAAACTAAATTGAGGTACTGCATTATAAACACAAAATTTATCCACTTTATCATCTTCATAACAGCACTTAAATTTAAAAGTGGGGAGGGCAACACTATTTACAGAACATATTTGACTCCTGTATTTTGAAGGTATGTTTCGCCTCTAAGCTCATAACATTTCTACATCTTATAAGTTATCAACACACTTGCATTGGTTTTTTTGGTTTTTTTTGCATTTTACAAGTGGATTATCAGTAATTGATGTTCTTCCTAGGTCAATAAAAGAAGCCAGCTAATTTCTTGAAACACAACATGCACAGTGTTTTCCCAGCATTTCTAGCCCCATGGCTTCAGTTAGTGTGCTAGGATATGACACTTCCATTTCTGCAGTCACAAAATTACTACCTTAGCTGTGTAGCTCTGTACTCACCTAGGGAGGAATTTCAAATGGTTTCTGGCCTGTTCCTTTTGGGAGCCAGCCTGTGACCCACATTGCAAAGTGCAAGTACAGTGAATGAGTATTACTGTAAATGCTGCCCAGATCTGTGGGCACTGAACTGACCATTGCTAAATACAATACCTGTCAGTGGTAGTCCAGCTAATGCACATTCAAGTTTAAAAGATTACAGTATTATCATATCTGGAAATTATGAATATTGAGAGAGCTTGGCCATTATTTCAGACCTATTTGGGGGTTTTTTACCCTCTGTCTGTTTTGAACTAGATGCCTAAGTTTAAATCTATCCAGGATAACATTCTGCATTTTAATTGATGCAGTCATCTCAACTACAGTAGTGCCCACAACAGCTTTTTAAAATTTGCTACATATAGCTAAAAATACAGTGTTGAAATACATACTTATGTGTAAGATACATAACCAGTATTTTTACTTTTCACCATAGTGAGAAGCATTTTCACCTAAACTATAGGATTAAAAACAAAAAGAATCATAAATAGTTTTTATTTGGGAAATTTGCAGATTTATTTTGGTCACCACAGTGGCAAAGAGCTGACAGCTAAAGGAACAGGTAAGTTTTGTTTTTCACGTGCACCATGTTTTGGTAAAATACCAAAGTGTATTGGTTACTGTGAAATATGAATGTTTTCAGTCTTAACTTTGTAAATAGATTTAAATTAGCCATTCTTCTCAATTATGACTGAAACAAAATAGAATGTAGCCAAAGCATTAATTTAACTTTTCCTTTTAACGTGTGAAATGTGAATGCATATGTATGTTGGCTTACACTCTGCGATTGCTAGGGATGTGTTGCATATGGTTCTTAATGTTCAGTACTTAAAGAGCAGCACTTCTTACAAAAGGATCATATATTTAACTGGACAGAAAACATCTAAATAAATTATAAGAAAACTTCAGCCGTTTTTAAAACTGCAGTAATGAGCAAGAAACATTTGTATTGCTCAGCCTTCTAAGAAAATGTAATTAATCAGTCTGAAAAGGCCAGAGTTGTTGTGGTTTTTTTTTTTTTTTTTTTTACTAGAAGTCTGCTTTTTCTACCTGCTCAAAATACTTTATATTTTCCAAGTCTTTATTAAATGTGAATCCGTGCTTGAAGAGAAATATGTGGAGCTACAAAGCTGTGAGAAGAAGAGAAAGGGACTAAGCAGTATGAATGTTGAAAGCTTCTGGAGATGAGACAGAGTTGCTCAACATTGTTCATCCAAAGCAAAGGACAGAGCAGTGCTACAGTGGTTGTTGATTACCCACATAAAGACCATTGTGCTTCCATGCTGCAGTATTCTCAGAGACTCTTTTTTTATCTGTCCGTTGCTATTTGTGCCTTTTCTCTAAAAGAAGTGACAGTGTTCAATTTCTTAATATTTTCTAATGGTCCTTTTTCACTTTAGGAAGCCTAAACTTTGTTTTGATTGTGGATGACTGATTGTCTCCCATTTGTTCCTCCTACCTGCAGTCTTTCTGTTGAGTGTGGGAGATTTTTCCTGGAATACAGTAGCCACATATATTTGGATTATTATATGTCCTGGAACCCATTTCACTGCTTTCTACTCTTCAGAAGCTATGAAGCACTTTGTAGTCAAATACTTCAAGTTATTTGGATGAAAGACATTAAAAAAGTGCAGAGAATTATTGCCTAAGCACTCAGATAAATTCAGGATTTCCTCATAGAAACAGGAAGCGTCCCAAATCTCATGCTGTCTTTGTTGGAATTTGTAGGCTGGTGCATCGTGAAGTCCCTGTTTGACTGTCACCAGAGCTCAAAGGCCAAATCATAACAATCAGTAAAACATGACTCTTGGGCTCAAAGCCAAAAGGTGGACATTACTGGGTTGTTTGCTTATCTAAGAGATCTGGCTTGTTTTGAGCTGCAGTCACTTTATAGAAGATGGTATCATCCTATATAGCTAGTGCTGGATTTGATTATTTTTTAAAACTAATTCATTGCTTGATCCTAGGAAGTCACTGTTACAAGTTTTTAGGCACAGTAAAGGATAGGATTCACTTGTCTTGTGGTATTCCACTTGAATCTCCAGAAGTTCGCTTTAGTCTCACAGTTTTTGCATGGCATTTGCCTGCTTTCTGCAGATGTGTTCTACACCTTTTGGATGTCTGGAGTGGCCATGGCAACTGTTGATCCATCAGCTGCATCTCACTGTAAACATACAGAAACATTTTTCGTCAACCACTTCTGCTCTTGGCATAGTCCGAACAACAACTTGGATTTGGGGTTTTGACAAGAGCAAAATGACTCTGTTGAAAGTAACGCAGTCATTCCCTAGCTTTTACTTTCAGAAGTGTGTTAATATTTTACATTCATCTAGCCATTATGTTGGCCAGACCACAGAGTAGAGGGCAGGGGAATAAGCTGAAAAGTTCTCTGTAGTGTAGAGGCAAAATACATGCAAAAATTACTGCAGCTAAATTTGCAGTGTCAGGAGATTACGCTTTACACTGCTGGCCATTCTCAATTCTTAAAAACTTTTATTACTGTTCTTAGTGTGAAATGTTTTGTGCTCGGTTTCAGATTATGATTGAAATATAGGGAAGGGAAATATAATGCTTTTCTTGTAGATTCAAATTACTTCTGTACAGATCCATTAATGCAAGTCTAGATATTCCTGTTTGTTCAGAACATGAGAAGTCTCCGATATTTTAGAATTTTTCTTATAATTTGTAGAAGTTTTTAAGGACCCTTCTCTAATAGGTGGCTTTCTATTATGGAAGTTACTGTACAGTTAATAAATAAGGGTGATCACTGAAATGTTAACATTATGGTATTGCATTTGTTTAAAAATGAGTATATGAAAGTTTCATGGACAGTTCTTCACCATTTTGGCATTTAAGTAACTTGTCAAATTGTTAAAGTTAATGACACTTCTTTGATTGCAGGTTTTTGTTTTGACAGAATAGGTATGACAGCTGTCTCTGGTTTTAGCCTGTGCATACCCTATACACATCTCAAATCCTGATAGGGCTAAAAAACTTTTACCCTGTCAGCAGAGCAGAGAAATGCAGAAGTCAGTTTCCCAGAGAGTGCTGTTCAATTTTCATAACAATACTGTTTGTGTATGTATTAATAAATAAATACTTGGTCTGACAGGGTGCTCAAGAATCAACAGGTTGAGGTGAGAACTATACTGGAAAAAAGGTACTGTTAATTTTTGTTGTAATATTTTGATTAAAGAAGGTCAACATGAAAACAGGTATTAAATAATCCAAATTAGACAGCCTTCCTTCTTCCCACTGTAGAAAGGTCTGTAAAGTTCCTGTTACTTGGGAGGCTGGCAAACCATATCTCTGCAAGAGGTGGAAGGAAGGCACTGCTTGACCTAAAGCATTTTCCCATCTCTAGAATTTTGCTGCTTTTAAGAAGTCATGACCTAGCCAATTAGATGGCAAATTTTGAGGCCAGAAGGTGGTCTTCCCTTTAGCAAGTCAATTAAAATATACCTTGCTTTTTCTTCCAAGTAGTCTATTTATAGCTATCCATCTGATTTTCATTACTAGAGGCATAATTGATCATTTGTCCCATTTTGAAGCTTGTATGCACCTGTCTTACAGGTTCATAGCAAAATCAATTATCCCTCTGGCTACAGTTACATCCTAGTGCTTCATTAGGAGTTGTCTGTGTAGGCGGAGTCCTGCGTGTCAGAGTGGCACCAGGTGATGAGGAGGAGTCAGAGCAGCTTGCATGCTCCTGCCTGTACCTGATGTCACTTTGGTGTGCTCACTGACAGGCTTTAGAGGCGGTCTGGTAACAAAAACCAAAAACCAGCCAACCAAAAAAAAAAACCACTTTGGCTGAGTTGATTTGAAGAGGAGACTGAAATAGAGATTCATTTGAAAACAATGTGCTTGGACTTTCCTGTTATCACAAGTCCATAATAGAAGATTAGCAGCGTAGCAAGATAAGTGATTATCCGACTAAAATGATCATTTTGCATGTAGTATTTATATAACTTTGCTGTAATTCAATTCATCTGACTGATGTGCAGTTTGATAAATTCAGTAAGTTATTCACATTTCATTATAAGTTTGTCATCACAAAAAATCCCAAAAAATGCTGTTTTGGCTGTTTATGATCAAGAATTTTGTGTTTTGTGAAATCATTAATTCTGTCTGATAATAGACTTCAGTGATCTTTATGCCCTTTGGCTGAAAAGAATACCTTAAATCAGCAGTTGTAGATCAGAAGTCCTTGTATGTAGTTAGTATGATGTAATCACTCAAAATTAATTTGTCTCATATCATAAAAAATAATGTATTACACATTCCCTCATTTTTAAAATTAAAATATATAAAAACAATTTACAGAATCCTAAACTATTCTGTCACTGTTCAATTGTGAGAGTACACTGAGTCCTGAATTTTATTGGTGGTCTGGTTTTTCATCTGTGATTTTTGACAGTGTTGTTTGTTAGAAATAGTGGAGTTTTATATGTAAGTATATACAACCCTTGGTCCAAGTTGTATGGATTTCTAGCATGCTTGAAGCTACATCATGATGTTACCACCTCTCAATAATTGTCGAATTACCTAAAATTGCTTTTCATATTACCTACTTCTCCTTTTATGTAAATGATTTAAGTTTGTATGTCAGTGTGTGGACCACGAGCAGGTAGAGAAATTTCTCCAGCTTCCTAAAGGTGAAGTATTTTTCTTCTCCTCTGGCAAAATTACCCGATGGAAGCTAACCAGGCTAAAGCTGGCACATCCTTTGCGAAGCCAGGCCGGGTCATGCGCAGAGCACAGCCAAGCAGTGAGACTGAGATTGTATTGGCAAGAACAAGATGAATGGACCCCTGGAGACTATGGGGTTTGTATGCTCGTTTCCACCACCTTTTCATCCTTTTGTACCCCCTTTCACTTCATATGCAGATTAACTCAAACCAAGTCCACACTAAATACTCTTTTTCACTTCAGTTTTGGAAGGTAGGTGGAGGATCTAAATATTTATGAGGCTTTTTTCCTCTGGTTTATGATGCACTCTTGTTGAATGTTGAGGAATTACGTTAATGAATGCATGCCTGCACACACAGACACAGAAACCAGGCAAAAGGAAAAAAAACACACAAAGCATTGTCAGCTCTAATGTCAGTGCTTACTAAAACAGTTCCCATTAAAAAAAAAAAAAAAAAAAGGAAAGAGATTTAAAATCCATTGCCAGGAGAAAAATAAATTGTATGGCTGAGCACAAAGGAAAGAACAAAGTTTCATCTTTGCTTTCCTCAGCTGTAAATGAAACTCTTGTTTCAGCTCTGAATAAAATTGAAATAAAACATGTTAATGAGAGCTTGTCTGAAGTCTTAACTGGATTTGTGTTTTCAGTAATAAAAGACCAAGCTTCAGTCCTGTACAAGTTTCCTTTAACACCAGTAGTAATAAACATGATATTTTTTAGTGTGATACAAGGTGCAGTTAAGTATAGTTTAATTAGACTTCCAAGTCAGATAATTAAATGACACTGGCTTTGCCATGATTTTGCTGAGTTCAGTACACTTTTTCAGGAGACTTAGTTTTTAGGAGACAGGATTTTTATGAAACAGAACTTTTTTTATTATTATTAAATAGAATATAGTTAGATTATAGTCAGATATACTAGATATTAATTTATTTTCAGAATGGTTCAAAACTGTTACTTAACATTTTTTTCTATAGATGGAAGAGTAAATGTCATTAGAATACTAGTACTGAAATATGGGCATATTAATTCTTTTAATACTATATTGTCAAAGAGTTGTCTCTTCAACTTACAATTATCTCTGCCTTCCTTCCACCCCTTTTTATTCTCCAGTACACACATAGCTGTGCCAGACAGGGCTGCAGCTCACACAAGTGGGACAGTAAATTCTCCTGCATTCAGGAAGCAGAACAAGAGATTTTAAAATGTGCTTTTGTGCTATCATTTAAAAACCTACTGAAGCAATTGCAAAATAGTAGCTCTTCAAGTGCAATTGTATTTCTCCATCTAGGCTCAGTTTTTCATATTAACAATACACATATCTGAAGTTCATAAAGTATTGTCCTAATTAATATGTTTATCTTTTTATGATACTTTGTGTTCTAGGTATTCAGTTTCATATGTAATTAAATCCAGTAAAACAATCTATAATTTGTTCTAAACATATTGTTGTTGATCTTAAAACACTGATTTTGCTATTTTCAATGACTTTGCCTGTGTTAGTCAAGGGTTAAGTGAAATAACTTTGTTTATCAGATCCCAAAACAGTAAAGCTGTATATGACCTAATAAAAAAATCAGTATTTAACAATTGAAATTGCATCACTTTTATTTAATCTGTTATCCTTTAGCCTATATCTTCTCCCTCTTGCCTTTTTTTTTTCTATAAATCTACATAGCCAATTGTGGCCACAAGTACAATATTAGATACTGCTGAAGTACTTAAACTTCTTGAATGTGAACTTAAAAAATGAAAGAATCCCAGTTTTGTCTGTCAACTGGTCAGATTTCAAATTTACCTGGACTTCTCCATCCTGGGCAAATTGAAGCGCTTATATGTTACCGTAGCCAAACATATCTGCACACCTGTATGATGATGTGCCGCCTTTTCTCTGGGGATGGCTTTGCAGGAAGGGGAAGCAGGACTTCCTTCTATGTATACATGTACAGCAGGCAGGAGACTAATAGGCAAGTGGGAAAAAAATGCATTAGGCTGGTAAAAGTTGGAAGAAAAGAGTATCAGGGAGATGGCATACTTGAATAAACTTTGAAGGAGTAGAAGCAAGCATAGGAAAAAGTTTTTATATGAAGGGCTCTAAGAAAAAAACAAAGTTCAGAGAGCCCTTGGCTTGAGCAAGGACTTTGGAGTTCTCTTTAAACTCTCTGTAAGAGAGGAGATAAAAAATAGCACACCAGCTAAGGTCATTTTTTGGGATAAGAAAGGTGGATGAACTGTAGGCCTAAGTCAGGGAGCAGGCACATCAGGGTCCTGTAAAAGGCTTTCATTTATAATACCAAGTACCCACACACAACCAAAAAAAAAAGCCAAAGAGGTTGTAGTGCTCAGGTGTGCCATGTTTAAGATGAAAGCAATTTTCTCTCCTTTTCCCAAAAGGACATGGCGCAGAAAGATTTAAGAATGGACAAAGATCATAAGCCTGAGCTAGGCATCATCCACATGTACCTGTCAGCTGCACCTCCAGCCAGCACGCTGATGATGGTAAGGACAAGCCACCCTCTCCAGGCCCAGAGGTTCATGTGGAAAGGGGCCCATGTGAGGAGCCAGAAAGTCTAGACCAAGGGGCTGTGGCCTGTGCACTAGCTAGCTCACATTCCTTAAATAGAATATGGGCCATAAGCTCGTTACCTGTGCTGAGTGCTTTGCCTCCTCTGCTGAAGCCAGTCTACATCCACAGATTTCTCAGCTATTGGAACAATCTCTGCTTCCAGAAGATGAAAACACCCAAATTCAACTGTGAAAATACAACACTGATGCTTTCAGTGCATTCTTAAAGGCAAGACCATGAGCCTATCTAGTGATCTTCTGCCTTGAGAGGTTTTGCTTCAGCCGTTCCTCACTTTCTTGGTCAGAGTCCCACAACAGATCCAGACTTTGGCTCCCAATGCAAAATCCTAACTCCTGGAGAGAGAAAATAAAATAAAATAAAAAAAAAGGTAATGGAACTGATTATAAAGACCCAAATTATAGCACTGGCAGGATTACCAAATAGTTTAAGATTTCCAACAATAGAAGCTCCCCTTTATTTGTACACTCTACATTTTTTACTATTTTTCCTCTGAATTTGTTTAAATTCAGAAATCATAAGATATGTCAGGATTAAAAAAAAACAAAAAAACAACACAATACACACCACTGGAAATTGCAGGTAAGCTCTTTCAATCCTCAACTTTTGTGGTGAACACCAAAACTGAGCAATATTCCTTTTTCCTGAGGCTGATTCTGAAGCATTGTCACATTATATCTGAAGGCAGTGGGGTGCAGCCGTGTGTTTTCAAGAAGTACTTTCATGAGTCCACCTAATCTTGATGCTGAGATCTTTCCAAATGGCATCCTGCATAAATTTCCCTTTTTTTTTTTTTTTTCCTTCCCCAAAACAAATTTCCTACAGCTAAATCACGGCATTCTAAATGGAGTCTGGCACCCGCCTAAGCTATGAGAAGTCTAGCTGTCTCCATACTAGTGTGACAGAGTCATCTCACAGATGGGAGGTGTATCCCCACGGGTGGCACTGAACTGAAAGGAAATCTGAAAAACACTTTTTTTTTTTTTTTTTGGTGAATTTGTTGTACAGGATGGCAGTATTTGGTGCCTAAACAACTGAATTAAGGGTCAAACACAAAAATTTCTTTCTCTATTCTCACAGATGCCTCAAATTCTGCTGAGAGATAGACCTAGAGCTCATAGCAGACAGATACGAGTGCTGAAGCCACAATTACCAAAGTATTTAGGTCTAACATGTGTCCTTAGACAAGTTTCTCAAATGGCAGGTCTACAAAAAACCCCAAAAAACCAGTCTGCAAATTTTCTCAATTTATGGGTGATGCAGGTTTTTTCTGCTCATATACAGAAGCAATATTCAAATTCATAGTTCAGATTCATAAGCACAGTTCTATTAGGACTCCCCAGCTAATTAATCTATTTTCCAGAAATATCCTTCAGACACTTCAACTTCATTAATTAATTGATGAGGGAACCTGAGCCTACTTCTAGACAGAGATTTACTACCTTGGGCACGGAACTCCTGTAGGCCTTAAGTGTCCCAGCAGAAAGGCTGTGAGATGCTGGTAGAATAAAACTAAACATCATTCCTTCCTCTTACACAAATCAACTCCAGGTTCCTTCACAAATCGTCAAGAGGCTCATGGCTGTTCCTCAGGCAGACAGCTTCCAATATCAACAAGGGCTGACCTAAGAAGGAGGAAAGGGGATGTGGGAGGGTTTTATTCTCCAAGCACAGTATTGTTCTTATCCTGCTTTCTCCTCTTTGAATTTCTCTGTGCGAAGGGGGAAGGGCAGAAGAAGAGGGTTCTGTTTGATAGCTGGTTTCCTACTTGTTACTTTTGCCAGCAGAATATTCACACTTTATAGATACAGAGGGATTATTTGAAAGGCAAAAGATGGTAAAGGCAAAAGTTGCAGACTTATTTGAAGGAGAACAGAGTAAACTGAGGAGCCTATACAGTAATTTCAAGAATAATATTCCATTTCAGAACATAATAATTTGCCTCCATTCCATTTCTGACATTTTTTAAGCAAGAACCATTGCTAATTTGTTTGTCAAGGACTTCTTTGTCAATGTGTGAGAATTTTTCTGTTAAAAACTGTTGAATATCAGGAACTAAATAAATGAAGGCAGTTTACAGAAACCTCGAGCGTAATTTCTTCCTAAAGATCATTTAGTGTTCCTAAAGTGTGTAAACTGAATTTGTTATCAAGTTTGCAAATATAAATGCTCATAAGTTGAGTATTAATTACATGATCTAATTTGGGAGCATTCTAGAAGTTTATTATTGAATCAGCTATCTTTATCTATTTTCATTTGTCAAAAAAAACCAAAAAAACACCCTACCATGTCAAAGCTGGAAACTAATCAATTAACATTTTGTGATATTTGTCTGAGGAAGATAAAAGGGCTTGTTTTGTTCTTTAAACACTGCCTTAGTCACTTTACTAGAGTGATTTTTAAGAATAATGTCATCTGAATAAGGGTAATGATCTAGAAAGACACTGAAATGAGACAAAAGAAATTGGAATTTAATGTCAGCTTTTGATACAGATTTTTTTTCTGCCTCTCATCTAAAAAGTTTAACAAATAAAACCAGGATCACGCTGCGACTGTAGTGCTGCTCACCCTGGGCTGGCCACATTTATACTGCTGATATTTCATCCAACACAGCATGGCAGCTTATCAAACAGTGCAAGTCTTTGGGAAAGTGTTAGCCTTGGGGCAAAACTGTCCCAAGGCTCTTCTGAACAACACTGCCACTGGGATGCAGTCTCTGGCACTGCTGAATTTCTCAGAGCACATGTAATTCCCCAGAGTTTGATCAGACCATGGGACAGTTCTATCAGTAAGTGTCCCTTTAGTGGGGAATAACTATTTTTCCTTTCTTCCTCTCCTTATCTGCTGCATCTATTTGGGCCATGATATCACTGGCAAAAGTAATCTCTCCCTATTATGTGTAAACCACCCATTACACGCAGATCACAACTTAATTTGAAGTTATTAGATACTATATTAATTAGAGTAGCAACAAAGAGATTGCCAGAATTTAGAAAAGCCTGATAAAAGAAAATTTGTGCCTCCCCACACAAATATATATCGACTTATGTAAACGTGAATCTGTCACTATACTAATATACAGTAGATGTGTGTATATATATTTTTAAATATACTATGTAGAAGAGTTCTACATTACTGCATTGCTCTGCCAGCAGAATTAAGATAACAACCTATGACACAGCTTTTTGACAGATGTGTTATATCTAGCTAGACACTCTTATTCATGCATTATGAATGGCTCCTCCAAAAACCTGGATATAGGCATATTATATGACATTTCACTCAAAGTTGGCAGTATTTCACAGAGAAAACAAAAATAGCTATTCTCTGATAATATTTTTAATTATCTTTTAAGATCAGGTTACATACCATATCATTTAAGTGATAGCACCAAAAAACCCTACTTAACAAAGGATGAAGTTAAGAATAGAGATGAGGGATAGCACAAGAAAAATAGAACCCATGCTTGAGAGAGGTGTTCTAATGGCTACACCTTGGCAGTGATTTTCCCTCTAGCACTGGTAGCTGCACGCGAAACAAGAAAGGTAGTTAAGGAAACAGCAGAGGATAACAATACGTGCACAAAGAGGAACCTTGAACAGCAGTGCAAGACAAAGAGAACTAACCTCATAAATTGGAAAGCATGACTTCAGAAACCTAAAAATATTTTTCATTTCTTCTAATAATCATAGTTCCAAGTAAAACTGGGTGAAATAGCCACGAAATAGGCAAAGTAGCTGTCTAATCACACATCAAAATGACAATCTACAAATATTTCAGGCTTCTTTTGGATTTCCCAGCTCCATCAAGAATCTGCACTTAGTACCAACAGCCAACATTTCCAGGAACAAATGCATTAAATAGATATTACAGTGTGTGGGAGAATTTCCTCACCTGATGGTAAATTATGTGACTTTGCAAATTATGATGCAGAACCTCCTGCCTTGGTCCAGGGAAAGGAGCAAAATATAAGTGATTGAGCCAAACACTTATTAAGGCCCTTCAGACCTTATTAAAGTCAAATAGCAGGAAACATTTAATATAAAATATGCACAGCAACACAATCTTAATTAGACACTCATGTCTCTCAAGATATCAATAAATGTTTCCTTTTTGATAAGTCTGATTTAATAGACTGTAATAACGGGAACGTTTCTGAAACATCATTCAAGGAAGTGAGAGAAATAAACAAGCTCAAAAATTTAAAACACAACACCAATTAGCAGACCATTCTTTTCAAAAGAAATCCGAATTTCAAGTTTATTTAGCTTTAGTCAATAAAGGCTTTGTTTTTAGAATAATTGGTTTTGAGACTTGAGAAACAGCTTCTGGGTGTTGGTACCTTCATTCACAGAAGGCTACATTAGCAGCAAAATGTATTGGGTGCTTTAAGTTTTAGCAGTGAATGAGAAAATAAATTTAAGGACAGATCTCCCCATCTAAAGAGGTTTTGTGTCTGGCTAGAAACAGAAACTGAGAGGTCAGAAGGGGGATCTTGCCTTGTGCAGCTGCCTGGTGACAGCACCATGTTCAGCTTGACCATGTGAGTTCTCGCCTGGGTTTGGCACCTTAGGGAACCTAGAAGTAAGAAAGGCACAGCACATGGGTTTAGCATTTTCAAGCAGAGCAAATTCACAGACACACTTGCACTTCTTTTTGGCCATCTACACCACAGAAAAGTGATCCAGATTGCTTAAAACTCCAAGAACAATACCCCAATATCCCTCCTCATAAAGGTTTCTGCTCCAATTCAGACACGGAGTGTTTGATTTGTGTTGAACGGTGCTTGCTGGTTGTATTTCGGAGGTGATGACAGAAAGAAAAACTGTCACAAAGACAGACCTACAGGAAGAAATGGGGACCCACTGTGTCTCCAAGCACAGGACAGGGCTGGGGGAAAGGTTTGTGTCAGGAGCCAGTAACGGGTGTGAAATCAAGTAGCGACTTTCAATCTCACATCACACCATGACTGTTCTGCAAAGAAGTCCAGGGCTGCAGAACAAGGAGATCTCTTAACTCTAAAATTATTTTCTTGCCAGCAAGGAAGAAGGGAATGAGCATTCTTACATGAGTGAGACCTGTGAGAACACTCAACTGCATCTGTTCTGATATTACTCGATTTTCTCAGAATAGTTTCCTGAATATTAATGGGCTCAGCTTTCTTGTATGAAAATAAATGGCCTCAGTTATTCTGCTGCCATGGGATATGAAGCAAATAATTACCTTTGTTCAGGTTCTTGTAATTCAGAAGTAAGAATATTTGAGCATAAATGCAGTAGTGGATTTTTAATGCAATAAGTTCATGAAACCAGATAACATTGTTCTTTAAACTAGAGAGAAGATTCAAGCCCACCAGACACCAATGAATAACTTGATTCAGTGATGCCAGGATTTCATCCCTAATTTTCCAAACAATGATTAAAATTACAATATTCCTTTGAAAGAGGCTTTCCTTAAAAAAAAAATAATTAATAAATAAATAAATAAATTTTGAATTCCAAAGATTGTATCTGGACGGTTTTAAAATTGTGTCTCCTAAAGAGTGTCTGATATATACCATCAAAAGGAAAGATTTCATCTGTATTGCTGTTTCTGTTACATCAGCTGTCTAAATGTGCTGAAATAAAAGGCCCCAGAATAAGCAGCTGTAGAAATCATAGATGTTAAAACACCAGAAAATTTCACAATATCATTAACTGCAAATAAACTGAGTCTCAAAGTTGGTAGTTTTGTATTTTTTCATGACATGACTACCATTTTTAAAAGAGATAAAAACGTAAAACACTTTGAAAAAAGTTAACAAGCATGCAGATATGAACTGGGACATTCAAACGTGTTATAAAAGAAGAGAGTTGATTTTTTATATATTGCTATATTGCTGATTATACCACATCAAAAAAGCCCTGCATTTTAGCAATGGTTTTGCTGCAATAAGTCAGTGGAAGTTCCCCCCAGGCTGTCACAGTGTGCTCAGTGAAAGAGGCTGGGCACTACATGATGTCCTAGCAGGTAGCCTCTTAAATAATTTGTACGTGGTGCTGGACTATGTGCATAATTCCCTCCAATCCACTAGAATGCTGAAGTGGCCAATGCCTAATAGGGCCTTTGATGATGAAGAGGGCTAGTGGAAGAAAGATGCTCTAGCTCAGGTACTTCTCACTCCTGATCTCTATCCCCCATGAATTTTGGAGGGAAAAGGCTCTGTTGATGGAAAACTTGTATTCTCAAAGATAGATAGAAAAAAAGGAACATGCAGAGAAGACATCCCCCAGAATCAGAATGTACAAAGCTTTCTTCTGCATCTTCCCTGGCCACCACCCCAAACAGGTCAAGTTTTTCAAAATTTAAGAACCACTGAGATGACTTTACCATTTCTCAGAGAAAACTTCAGTCTCAGCAGATGGGAGTTATATATATTTTTTTTATTTGCTGCCAGAAAAACCTAAGTATTCATTGGTATCTGTGATTCACTTAAGGAAATAGAGAGTGAACTGCAACAGAAAGAAAGGAGCAAACTAATGCTGTGGGTGCCAGATCACCTGCAGAAGAAAGCCCTCCCCAAACCAAGGAGGGAAACATTCAGCAGTGCCTGTGGGAATCAGGAGCTACAGAGAGGAGGAAGTGACTTAGCAGATAGCTTCGGTGCTTCTCAACATTGGCAGCAGCAAAAATGTAACATGAAAGTAGAAACATGCAAAGAACCGAAGCAAAGAACAAAATGAACCCAAGAGGAATTCAGAGGGTGGTGGTGAAGGGCACTTGTCCTGGATGGGACAGAGCAGCCACAGTAAGGAGGTGATAAACAGAGTGCCAGAGGCATGACGGCATGTGCTGTGGAAAATAAAGTTTGTAACTGCAGACATTTTAAGAATGCGTTCATTCACTGAATACAGCGCAAAGCACACAAGCACACAACGTCTGGAGGGCCAGAGAACTGTTCCTCCCTGAAAAGTTAACCCACTTTTTCTCTAAAAGTTACTTTATCCTTATGTATCTGTATCTCAGATACAGATCACTGAAACTTTCACCCTGTTTTGCTTCTGTTGGGCTGACTAGAAAAACTATAACTTTCCATATGATTTTTTTTTTATCTGTGCTTCCATTACTAGCAAATCTGTAAATAAAGTCCTCGAGACTGGATACCACATATAGATTCAGATAGGTCACTAAGAGAAATGGTAGCCCTCTATCTTCTGCTACTGCTTTGCTTATTATATTGCAGATATTTTACTAGACCTAGTGCTCTCCCAGCTACAAAGGGCATATTTCCTCCCTTTTCCAATGCTTCTGTTCCTTTTTTTGTAATGCGCTTCTCATCCTCAAGTTCCTTTTTTCCTCTTACCTTAATCTTCCACTGCCATGCTTACTTCCAAAATAGATATCTTTAGCCTTTTTTAACTGGAATTTACTACTTTTTCACAGTTCACCTTCTCACCTTCCTTCTGCCTTTAATTTCCAGATGATACCTTTAAAGCCTCTCAGGTGGCTACATCTTCCTTATTCCTTTCACCTGCTACTCCAACTTCAAACACGTAATGCAGACAATTAAATCTACTCTGTTTGCTGTTCTTTCCATATGTCTCACAAGTCCTGACTTCCCAAGCTTTCTGCATCATTTCTTTCCTGCCTAATTACCCAGGCTTGCTTGTCCTGTGGAGCTGCTCTCCCTGATACACTGGTTCAGTTGGCTTCCATGTGCCACATGTCCCCTCATTCTGCAGTAATATCCACCCTTTTCTCATGGCTGGTACCACTTAAGTGTATATTTTGACACAAACAATGTTATAGTATTTCTACTTTCTATTTGATTGTGTTGTGCAGACACACAAAGGTTTCAATTAGCCTGTAAGCTTGTCGGGACAAGAATCTTTCTTGCCTAAACTAGTAAGGACCTTTTAAGCACAAATGCAGAGATTTTGGCATCTTACTTCCAGAGGCCTTATTTTGTGGAAAACAGAGCTCAGTGCTTCCTCTCCTCCCCCATCTTCTCTCTGCTGTCTCTCCAATCCATTTGGATCTCCAGGCACAAACACGATTTCACCAGAGTTGTTTTGCAGCTCTGTAAAATTGCATCAGACCCAAAGAAATGTAGAGGTTTCTGAGGTGACTGTTTCTGCCTGTTACTGTAATACATCCTGCTGGCTGCTGTGTTGTAGCACACCAAAAATTTAAGCCCATATCTTACCCCAGCTACCTCTACCACAGAGTACAGTTAGTGGAAAAGTAAGGAGTACGAATTAGGAGAAATACATGTCTCGTGTTATCCTTCCACAAATGCTTTTTTATCTTTCCTACAATTAAAAGTACACTTTAACATCTTGACTCATATGTTGGGTGTTTCTCAACTAAATCTTGTTACAAAATTCTGTGTCTTTGTATCAGAGACCAGAAGAACAATTAAACTGGGTTGTCAGACTCAGACACTGTTATGAAATGACACCTTCACTCTCAGTCTTTCATTCCACTATTCAGTAAATTCTGAATTCTGAGAGAAGGAATTCAGTGCAGCATCTACATAAGCAAGGATTGGAGCTGTAGTTTGTATAAACATATTACACAGCATTGCAAAATGAAGACATAATATTTAAATAACTTAAAACATTTCTTTCAAGGCATACACTACACTTAAACAACCAATATTTTTGCAAAAAGTTGAATTGCTTATTACTGCAGCATCAAATGTGCATCAGATGGACTCCCCATCCCATATTCAGTTTCTCTGGTTTTCCAACAGCCTTGCTCCAATATCCCTCCCAACCACATAGACATTACTCCATAAGAACAGATGGAGTTTATGCACAACTGGCTTTTTTTTTCCCCCTATAACGAATCAAAACGAGCAGCCAGACAAGACAGAAATTTGCTGAAATTCTGAATTCTTTCTGCAAGTTTCAAGATTTTATAAGTTATCATTCATTGATTATACAACATCCATGCTCACAAGCATCTGTTGGTTGCATATGGGAGTTTAGACTAACTCCTTTCCTTATACTACTGCAGAAAAAAGACACTTGATCAAAAGAGAAGTGTTGCAGCAGCTGTTTGCAGGATGAGCTCTCTGTCCCCCTCTGAACTGGGGCAGAAGCAACCAGTAAGAGAGGATGTACCATATCACACACACCAAGAACTCAGGGACAGAGATAATAAAGCCAAATTTTCCCATCTGGGCAGAAGCAAGGGGAGTTATGGCTGAGATTCAGCTCTGGCAACTTAAAGGAAGATTATGAGCAGTTCATAATAAGCAGAAGTTTTTCTGGCAACTGTTTCCTATGTTTATGCAGATAATCTATCCATTTGGAAAAATTGCAGACCAGGTATATTTAAGGCCCCTGAAACTCATGGATTTATTCCTAATCCTTGGAAGACATGCTTATACATCACAGACCTTCATTAGCAGAATTTTAGCTTTCAGATTTCTGCCTCCAGCCTCAGCTACTTGTTTCAGTCCATTCAGCTCTGTGAACACTGGAAAAGATGAATAAATCCTGGTTTATGTTCTTTCCTTTTCCTGACTATCAAAAGTTCAAACCCAACCATTAAATATGCAACATTTACTTAATGGCATGCTTTGTTAAGGAGTACTGTTCAGTCCTTTTGAATATGCCAAAAACACAGGAAAACAACTTAAAAAAAATTAGGAAAATTACTCTGACTCATTCAGTTTGTTTCCTTTTTTCCTACCGTGATGAAACACTGAGCTGTAGGAATGGAGGCTTCCAGGAAGCACCAGGGAATTCTTGTCACCATTAAATATATCACTACGTTGGGCTATTTTTTTGCCCCTAGGGTTAGAATTACCAGCCTTTTAGGTTGCTCTCCCTAAAGGTGGAACATGCTAAAGAAATAATAGCAAAGTCAAGAAAGTATCTATCACTGAAAAAAAAAAAAAAAATCCCACTACTCCAGACAGAAGAAAGATAGACAGCCATTAAATTAAATCAGTAAAAGAGCTGAATTCACTTGTCTTTACTCTTTCTGGTTTTCTGTCCTGAGTTGAGAGCACATTCCTGCAGTTCAAAACTTGGCTCATTTTTCTCTTTCTCATCTATGATGCCTGCTTCGGATATCTTCTTATTTCTACTCTGTATGAGCCTAGTCCTGGCTTCAAACTTTCCAAGTATCCCATGTTTATTTTTAGAAAGCTTTTCTTATATGAATTTCAAGCTATCCAATCAATTAACACAATGAAGTTAAACTCACATAGACTGGTTTTCAACCAACACTTAAAGTTCACTATTTCTGTTTCAGACCTGAAATTCAAAAACATTTTTCCAAAAATATCATTTGGTCTAGTAAAAGAGATTTATTTCCTCCCTCTTGAAAGGAGCTATTCTTTTGTGAACACTACCACCAGTGTGCTCTTGGGCCCAGATTTTCTATGTTGCTGCCCTGTGCTATATATTGTATTTCTCTAATTTACAGTGTATATTACTCAAAACTAACACCTTGACTACTATAAGAATTTTATCAAGGATGCTCCACAAATAAAAATGCTGCAGGAGATCAGTTTTGCCAATGCTTTGCTAAAATTTGGTACAGCATTTTGCTTATAAATTGTACAATAATGGTTTCTTTAGGACCAGCCTGATCCAAAAAAGCACATTCAGAGTTTGTATCTAGATTTTAGAAAACCCTAAAGTTCAAGGCAAACTCCAAAGTCAGGGTGTATATCTGTATTTTCACACTCCCCCAGCACACTGTAGCTCCTACAATGCAGTACAACAGGCTTCATTTCTAGCCAGTTTATTTTCTAATTCCATCTGGCTTCATTTTATACTTTCACAATCCAGTTGACACTGCAAGACAGGAGTAAGTCACATACACGATGTTGTGTTTGGATGCTGCAATATATTACAGAATTCAGACAGAAATAGAAAATGGCAAAGCATGTGCAAAAGTCATCTCATAACTTTGCCAAGGCACTCTGGGTTTCTCCTAGGCTGTGTAGTATTTTACTCAAACTGTTGCAGAATATGCATTAATACTTGTTTGTTTCAAATAGTGAACATGGTCTGCTTAAA
Source organism: Rhadina sibilatrix (assembly GCA_013400275.1). Classification (NCBI taxonomy): domain Eukaryota; kingdom Metazoa; phylum Chordata; class Aves; order Passeriformes; family Phylloscopidae; genus Rhadina; species Rhadina sibilatrix. The sequence goes on from VWYO01011521.1 coordinate 1,246,673, forward strand.
ATAATGTTCCTATTTTAATATAAACAAAGCACAGCCTCTATACCTTCTACGTTTAATCCATTGTAACACGTAAGGGGATAGAGAGAGATTGGAGAGAATTTGCTCAGCTTCTGTTTCTTGACTTCCAAGATCTTCCAAGGTCTTTTACAAATGAATGAGGGGAAAAAAAAGTCTTTGTATGTAGAATCTGCTGGGTGCTAATTTGACATGGCAATGAGATGAAAGTTGGATTCATGCTAGTTTCAACATCAGAGGATTGGAATGCAGCCTACTTAGCATAGAAGTCAAACAATTCACTGGCAATAGATTGCTTTCCACTTCTAGATCTGCTAAATAAATAGAAAACTAATTAACAGTGTAGTATGGCAGATGTAGCAGGCTGGAATTTCATTAGAGCACTGGCTGAGAACTGAAAGAATCACGAAGTTGTTATATGTCCTAGAGTGTAATGAATCTTTCTTACTGTCTTTTCCATGGGACAGACAAGATGCTATTTGTGTGCCCTCTGCATAAGAATTTCCTGATACATTTTCACTTAAATAAGAATCAAACTATAAGCCCTTAAAATTATGCAAGCATTCTTTTCATTTCCCATAAAATAGCTTTGGTTCCGAAACAGCAGCATCACATTTCTTTGCCTTGTGCATTTTTGTTCAGCCACTTAAAGCTTATTAAATATGTTTTTCACAGGGCATTTTTCTGTTTCATTATCTATGCTTCTTTTTCCCTGATGAAAAGTGATAATAGGTTGTATTTCCTGTAGTGTTAAGAAAAGGGATCACACAAAGGAATATCTATGCCCACATTCTGAAAGGAAAAAAAAGTTAAAGCGTTTATTTTTAGACTTTTCCCCATAAACACACATTAAACTGAACTTCCTATATCCAGAATTGCATAACCAGATTTGGCAGTATTAATTAACAATAAAAGTAGTGTTTTGCCCCATAAGAATCAATAAGATAATTATGTTACTTAGGAGATGGTAGTCATATGATTTTGCTTTCAGTGCATAATGAATAACATTAAGTTCTGTGCAACAAAAAGGTTTTACAGACCTAACCAAGCCCTAGAACCTGTCTGAAATTCTTCCAGGAAAGCCTGATTGAAGTCCTGTAGCAACTACTTTCTTTTACTGACTCTTAGGGGTATGTATATGTGCTTGCAAACACATACTCATTTCATCAAGTATATGAATTCTTAAGCAGTATACTCCCAGGACCTAGTTTTGGGCTGTCATGCAGGAAATACCAGGACCATTTCTGTATTTTAATATTTGGACCTTGGAACACTTTTGCCACACTCCACATAGCTTCATTCCTAAGGGAAAAAAAAAAAAAAAAAAAAAAAAAAAAAAAAAAAAAGAATTAAATGTCTTTCAAGTGTCTATTATAAAGCTAAGTGTTGTACATAAATATGCATGAAAGGTCATTATTGCCAAGAGATGATTCTTAAGATGTTCAAGTATCTCTTACTAAGATTTTCCTCCTTGCTCTATGGCAGTGAAGTGAGTATTCAAAGGTACAGTTGCATCTCTAGAATCTGATTTCAGTGTTTTGGCTTCTACCCCTTCTGTTTACTTGTGGGGTCTCTCAGTGATCAAACATACACTCCCAGATATCCCCAACAGTGGGCTGGAAAATTACAGGGATGGAAGTACATCTTAGGGTTTACTTGCACCAGGGGCCTAGCTGGGATCTCTACCAGTCCCTAGGAACAGCAATCCCTGCCAGCAGACAGGTGGATCAAATGCACTCCACAGCCTTTGCTTTCAGTCACAGCAGCAGCCAGCTCCAGAGTCAAGGAAATGTCTGGGATCTTCCTCCTTTCTGCAGCTGCCAGCCTGCTGCACCTCAGGTCCCTGGAGCATGCAGGCAGTGTCTGCCATGGCACCACTGACCTGCTCACCACCAGCTTCCCAAACAATGGGGAAGTGCAGTGCAATGGGCAAGGAGTCGTGGGTGTGAAAGAGCAGTCGTGGGTGTGATAACAAGGCTGAGGAATGCAAACATACACTCCAGGTAACTGGGGATTTCAGCCTATTCTTTGACAAGGTAAAATCCAGAAAAGATCATGCACTGAGTGTATTTAGACACGGTTATAGCCTGCTGGGGGTTTTTCCAGCATTGCTAAACACTGACATTCACAGCAATTACTGTGGGAGCTGCATAAAGCCAGCGTCTGACTCCAAATCCTGGGCTAGATTCCTATCAAACACTATTTTTAGCAGTTCTGTTGTAGGCACAGGATACTTACAGTGGCAGCAGCTGCACTTGTCAGATGCCATATTTACTGGGTATTTCCCCCTCCCTTTGTGCTTTTTTCCACAGTTCTTCCAGTGGGGATTTTGGCTCTCTCACATGCATATTAGCTTGGTATTACGTCATTCTTCCAACTGCACAAACCTTTCCAATATGCTTGTCAAACCTGCAAGTGTTTCAGTGTTTTGTCATTTTTTGGTTTGAGGTTGTTCTTTCTGAAAACATGTGGGAAGAAGTACAAAACATGCATCCTCAGCCTTTACTCATGTGCAACATGAAAGCCTGTGCTCTTCTCAGCACAGGGTAGCCTGGAGAAGGTGACATGATCCCTGGCTGTTGTTGCTCCTTTTCCATCAAGTCACTCACATGCTCTGTTACAGATGCCTGGCTTGTAGATAACTCAAAGAGCAAATAGGTCATTCACTCCTGATGATAAAGCTAATTTACTCCCATGTCTCTCACAAATCTCAGTTTCTACCATATGACATGATTAAAATAAAAACCTCTAATTAATTTTGTTTCAGTTTTTTTTTGTTTATGATTTTAATTGCTTTTAGTAACTGGTGTGTATCCCCTCAGTACATCTAATTCCAGAGCCATGGTTCAACTTGGGAGTATATTGGTTCTTGCTCTCTGGTTAATGCATCATTTCTTGAGTTATTGCCTTTGCATTGATCTCTGTTGACTCAGTTACAAGACCTTATCCATGCCTGCATTTCTGTGAGGGAGACCTGCTTGCATTATGGGACCTTAAACTGCAGGGTTATCTCTCCTGTCAGAGCCTTCATCTGCAGCATATTTTGCTGATTATTTTTCATGAGTAATCCTCAGCAGAGGCTGCCTAAGAGATGGAACAATATACGTGTCTGACACTGGTCGGTATTTTGCACTGAGCTAATGAACACACCCATGCAACGCGGGGCACTGCTGGCTTGGACCCACTCTTCAGTGCTGAGGAAGGCTGTCACCAAACCAGTAAATCTATCCAGGGCATGGAAGGAACAACAACCAAAAGTATGCACGTTAATCCAACAAAATTAGAGCTGCAGTAAAGATTTGATAACATCCTCTGAGAACAGTGAGGAGAAGAGCAGAGGAATGGCTGGCAGAAAGTTCCCTGCTCTTTTACAGCCAGATGTTAAGTGGAAGCTGTGTGCTCAGACAAGAAGCTGTTTGGAAACAAGGGAAATGACATAGTGTCAGGAGGTTCACTTCCTCACACAAAAGCAGTCTGATTTCCAAAAAAACTCAGCCCTTTGCTAATGAAAATGTTGCAAATGCAGCAAAAGTACAAATAGATGTGCTTTTTTAGCTAGCTCAGCAAAAAGAAAAAAAAATAAAAGAAGAAAAAAAAAGATTGGTTTTTTGTCTCAGCTAGAATCACCAATGTTTGTATTCACGGACTGCAGTGTTTGCTTGGCAGGCCATGGGCTACCTGTTAGAGGGGAGGACAAACCCCAGCAAGGTGTCTCTGTTTCCAAAATGATCTTTGGACAGCTTGGGAGCTCATGCTCAAACACTTACTGCACTTTAGGGAAATGAAACTCTGACTCCCAAAAATAAAAAAGGAGAAACGAATCTGACCAGCTTTACATCGATTTAGCTCTCTGCCGGTCTGTGGCATGCTTTAAACACCAGCTCAGCTGCCTTTTAAAAAGAAAATTAGAGCTGGGACAAATGATGGCTCAGCAGCTGGGTTTGCCTGATAAATACCCATTAGATGCATCAGCCTCCAAGAACTCGAAGTCAAACAATCTCCAGAATTGTAAGCTTCCTCTTTCCCCACCATCTTCCAGCTTCCCCCTGACAAACAATTAATTTTAAAACTATATGTTCCTAATCCGATCACCGTTCTGTATGGTCACCAAATCACAAGAAGAAACAGATCCTCCAGGGAAAACTCATGTCCCTGCATTGTCAGTAATGAATGGAATTATTTCATGCTTCACAATGCCCTTGAGGAGGACTCATACCAATTAGCATAGCTGGGCTTTTCTTATTACATGATTGAAATTAATGAGAAGAGAGGGAAAAAAGCAGGGGGGAAAAAGAAGATGGTATGGAGTAGTGTTTTATAATGTATTTTGATCTATAAGTTGAGGCTGCATGACTGTCTTAACAAAGCCCAGCCCCTCAGAGGTAAAAATTGCCCCAGTACTAAGAAATTTGGGCTGGTTTTGTCCATCTAAGTCCATCAGGACTAAACCCTATTTCAAAATAAGGTTTGTGTAATACTTAAGTGTAGGACTGGCCTCATGTTGACACGTGGTGTGATATTGTCTGAGTTCACTAGGGGTAAAGATCTCCTACAAGAGCAGTCCACACCTTCTGATGAAAGTGTAAGGTTGTTACTGCAAAAGTCTAGACAGCATGGAAGAGTTTAACCCTCAAGGAGGCTTTGCAGCCATAGCAAAGCAGCTCTGGCATTCCTGAATTTATTGCTAGCTACACACAGAAATACAAAAAAATTTGCTTTTAAGATAGGTAAGCAACAACAGCAGTTAGGTTAGAAGTTAGGATCCCTTATTTGCTTTGTCACAGTTGGGGGTTAGTAAGGATTTTGCCAATTTTGAAGGGGGCTAGATTTGTAAAAACATGCATGAGAATGCAGCTGGCATCTCATTGTCTCCCTTGAACCTTGGCCTACATATCATTTACAGTAACAAGCTACTCACAGCAGCTCACTGTAAGCTGTAAGCATCTACCTGCAGTGTCTACCTGGCATTGCCTGACTGCCTCCATCGACACAGAAGCATTCTGCTTTTCCCTCTGTTCATACAAGAGGTGCAGAAAATGTCATTACCTCCTTTTTGTATCAAGGTCCTGAAGATGATTCTTCAGAAACTCCTATTGACTGAACTCTGTTACCTTCTCTGAAACTTACCCACTGTCATTTCCCCACCAGCCACATCATTTTATGTCTCAGAGTTCCCTTTTTAATTCTCAGGTCATCCAGTTTCACCAGGCATCTACATTTCCTAAGCAAGAGAAGTAAGCATTTCCTTTATCTAGGACATAAAATTCAATTTAATCAAAGGAAGATATCAGTCAATCTGGCATAATCTACTGCAGTAAGCTGAAATCTAGCATTTTCTTTCAATTTCTCCTACCTCCATATATCTGAATATTCTTCCCTTCAAAAATTCTTCTAGAGATCTACATGCCCTTAAGGCTGCCCATTTTCCCTTACTTACTGCTCTTCTGCCGCCCTCCTTCTGCAGATGAATGCTGCAACCCAAAACTTCAATATGAACGTGTTCAATCTTACCCACTTTCCACATCACGCTGAAATACGAGCATCAGCAGGAGGGCACCTGGGCTGTGTAGGACATTCTTGCTGGGCCCAGCTCTTGTTCTCTCTGTGGACCAATTGCAACAGAAAAATTAGAAAAGCTTTCCTTAGGAGGAATCCAAAAGCCCTAATTCAGGAAGGTGTCACAGAGATCTATGGGCTGAGACACCTCCAGGAAGGGAGGGCAAGCTTTGAACTCAATGCCCCCATGTCCCAGCTGCATGCTCTGATCACTTCATGACAGGAGTTTGCAACAAGTGAGCTGACAGGTGTGCCTGCAGCCCATCTCCAGCTGTTCCTGTTCCACAGCAAGCACTGCACAGAAAGAGCTGCTGAACCACCTTGCCTTACTGGGGATCTGCAGCACTTCTTGTAGGGCAATCACCAGTTTAGCACAAAATAAGCTTTGGGTCCCAAGTAGCTCTGTCTCCTCAAGCACTGCAAGTGCAAGCATTAAGGTTATGAACTCCATCAAAGTACATAAAAATTAGATGTTGCAACATTCACGCCTAGCTCTTTCATTCCCTGAACCTTAAAAAGGAACACAAACAGAAACTTGGCTGCTATCCTCAGATATTTTTCCTATGCTGACTTGCTCCAGCTATCTCCTTAAGGCACCTTTACCTTGACTTTCTTTTTCCCAGCCTGACATTTTTTCAGGTTAAATTCCATATACCAGCACAAACATTCTCTGCTTCCAAAAGCCTTCTCCCTCTTTGCTTTCCCTTTTGCCTCTTTCTTTGATGTCTTTGCTTCCTTCTGCTCTTTCTTCCAACTGACAGATGTACAGTTCCAACAGAGTTCAATATATAAGCATGTCACTCAATTATCCACCCCTACCCTAAATAATTGCTACATATTTATCACCTGGACTAGGTAATCCAGCCCAGTGTCAAGAAACTCCATCCCATATCTCCCATTTTACTCAGTGGTGTCCCACAGAGCACTGAATCCTTGTACTCTTGAAACCTGAGGATGCTAAAATAAATCTTTTATTCCTCTTAACCCAGTTTTTCTTCTTTTATTTAATGAAGTAAAGAATTGGTGTCCAGTTTTATCTGTCTAGTAATGATAATTAGCTGTCTTAAGTGCTCCCTGGAGCTGATAGACACTTCTTCCTCTATTATTTCCTTTTAAAACCCTGGGGTGCAGCAATGTCTCCTCTTAACTCCTCTGGTACCTCTCCCATAGCCAGCTTAAATTTCCTGGATGATTTAATTCCTTCAACATTTATTTTTCAGGATAAATCTGGGGTATAAACAACCCACTTTTAAAATAATTCTTTATTTAGAAATAATTTTTAATCTATTTTTCTGTCTCAGCTTTTTGGATCATTTTCTTGCATACTTTCACAATCAGCTCTTCTACCTGTTCCTGCAGCACTGACCCTGCTGATTCATGTGTCTCATATTCTTCTCTCCTTATTGCTCATTTTGTTTCCCGAAGTCAATCACAGTGGTCATCCCTACTCCAAGCAGTGGCATACAGGTTTGTTGATTTCCATGGACTGTATCTGTGTATTTCCCCACTGCATCCTATCTCTTCATTGCCTTTTGCTGGTTTTTTTTAGAAAACATATGCCCCTCTCAGTGTTCTGAGAAGTGTGGAGAACTCTCAGTGTTTTCTGAAAGTTCAAAGCTTTTGCACTTCTAATTTTGGGGAGTCACATGTTCCTGATTTCAGAACTCATTAAGTTTGGCCTGTGTTTTTGTACCCTCCTCTCCTGGCTCTTTTGCATGATACATGGCATATCTGGGGAGATGCCAAGTGCCTCAATGCCAGCCCACAGCTTTAGCTGTATATTCATAGCCTTTGCTATACTTCCCATATAGCACAAATGCCTCCCAGAAATGAATGAACTTGTTTTCACACCAGGCTGTGAGTAAGGAAAGTGCTATTATTTATATTTTATGGGGAGGGAAACCGGGGTACAGAAGTTAAGATTCCTATTTGTGAATGAACTTAAGTGCTTTACTCTAATTCAGTTGAAAATAAAAACATTTTCTTAATTCTGTGAGTTATAATGTTTTTTCTGTTCTCAGAAGCCCAGATGCTTTCTTCTGAGAAGCTTCCCATTTTTTAACACTTTCTAGCCCCTTTGTCCCACACACAAGCCGTGCCTCCACCAACACCAATTTGTTCATTCCACCTGCCCACATAATTCCCTCTTATTTTTCCTTTTGCTTTCACACAGAAGTTTAACATATATGTACTTAGCACAGCTAAAGCCCGGGCCAGCCTGCAACCAACATCACTTCCAGCATGTCAGTCTCTGGACTCTGAGAGCAAGGGTTATTCAGCTTGCTTTGTTTTCCCACTGAGAGCATGGAGAACACGGATATGGCCCATCTGCTTTGTAGTGGTTTAGAGTATTTAATTCCTCAGTGGTGGGAATTTGCTTCCTACACAGATGCAAAAAATGAAGAGATGAACCTCTTGAACACTCAGTCCCCAGAGGATGCAAGAGGCAGTCACTCTTGTAAGCCCCAATTCCCCAGGCCTCTGCTCCATTGCCAGCTGCTCCTGGAAGTCCATAAGAACTGCAGACCCTCATACTTCCCCTGCTGAAACCCCACAGGGCCATTTCTGCAGAGCCAGATACAAAATGATGATGGGTCACAAAACCCATGCCCCCCACAACCCTCCACCCTTTCCCCAGCCTTTGCTCTCCTGCTTGCTCCCTGAAGACACACGTTATCTCTGCCAAAACACCCGAAGGAGAGGCCTACCCCAGCTATGCCTGCGGGTGATAAGGCCAGGGCTGCAGGCTATGCTCACTGACCAAAACCCTGATGTCAAGACACAGCCTGTTCCTGGTGGCTTTCTCATCCACAGCTCCACAAGGGATATATCTAACAACACATAGGACAACATGTGAGACAGGTCCTCTAAACTGAATTTTGAGCTTTGCTGTTAAAGTTCTTCCATAGCACAAGGGTTTGTCACATGTTTGAAAAGGACCATGGGAACTGGGGATCTGATCACACTCCCCTTTTAGTTAGTGGAGGTCAGTCAGCATGGTCAGTGGAGTCAGGAGAAGATTTGCCTGACATGGAGACGTCCATCTGAGTGGCTGATATACTGACCCTGTTGGTCCATCCAGATCTCCCAATACAGCAATTCACGTCTTGGGCCACAGGATTTTTCTTGCTGTCTCCCAGGTTATTGGCACAACCAATGTGAGTCTCACCCACTGATGGACAAAAATGCAGTAGGGCTCAGCGAGGAGGAACTCAGCAGGAGCCTGTGCACAGGACATGGGACAGATAGAATGCTCTGTCAACAAATAGACAGAGGCAGATAAAGGGAAATTAATGAGGAGAGCAGCAGGAAGTGTCACAGCCCTGCCTTCCTACATCACCAATTGATTACGAATGACCCTGTTTTATCAGGCACTCAGTAATGGCACAGCAGTCTCAGCACTGGGCAGTTTATGGCATGAGCCAGTTTGCTGTTACAATAAGATGCTAATATTTTGAACAATCAGGTACTCACCACCATAAAATAAAGCTAAGCACTTAAGATCCTGCTTAACAAGCCTGCTAATGCACTATTGAAATCAATGACACATTTGAACAGTAAGAACTGCCCTGAAGCTTTTTAAAGCCTGCTGTCCTTATTTTTCATGTTGTGAGCAGAATTCTTCCTTCCGGGAGAGCACCTTCTGTTTGAAAGGCTACAGGACCAAAAGCTCAAAGACAAGGACATAGATTGGTTGCTAACATAGCCAGAAAATAGCATCCAAGAAGTTACTCGCTCTTGCCCTACCTCAGCTTCTGCAGCTTGCTGAAAGCCAGATATAAACACAGAAAAGGCCTTCTCTACTGCTTGACTGCTTTGTGACTTGTGGATGGATGGAAATGCAATATTAAAGGTTACAGACAATTATTCTTAAATGGGCTCCAGCGATTTTTGTTTACACAATGCAGACTTGATAAAACAATTTCAGATAAAACATATATCAAAAATATTTAAGCAAGAGCATCTGTCACAACCTAAAAAATGGAATTCTGTGAGAGGCGAAGAAGAGAAAATGGGAACTGTATAATCACGGACAGGAAGGGACAATGGGGAAATAATGACAAATCAAATATAGCAACTTTTTTCTCTTTTGAACGACACTTCTCATCAGCTAGCTTATGTCAAAGGAAAAAGGGGGAAATCTCCGGTGATTTTTATCTATTAGATTTTGCTCCAAATACTTGCTCCGCTCTGGAGCCGCGGCTGCGAGCAGGCCCAGCTCTGCCACTCTCAGCTAATAGGTTTGATTGTTCCCTCTGAAGTTATGCTCACAGATAGTGACCTGCGAGTCGATCTGCCAGTCAGCTTTGCCGGGCTTTACCTGGGCCCCGGACAAGGCGGGGGGGAGCGAGGTGCGCAGCCCCCGGCGGAGCCCGGCCACCCCGGCGGGGCCGCTGCCCTCGCACCTTGCGCCGCTGCTGCGGAGATAAGGCATTGTGATCCACAAAGTGCCGGTGTTTAGTGCACAGTATTTATATTTTATGAATGTTAACAAGCAAGAAGCCCCGAACAACTGAGCAGTTACAAGCTCAAAAGGCTTTGTGAGATATTTTCTCTAAGGGCTCATTAATGTGGTCTTTTAATGGAGTGCTTGCGTGTCTGAATCTTTAACTGTAGCTATAAATAGAGTTTATAAGCACTTGACAGTGTGTGGCAAAGCTGTGTTAGCAATGCTTGCCCTGCTTTTTTGCAAGTTCCATTTGCAAAAGATATTTAAGAGGTGGAATATAAACATTTCTGAAAACATAGAGTTGTATACATCCTAATAATGCCGCACACCCCATTCCCACTGGGTCTAATGCACGTTCTCTCATTTAATAGAGTATCACAGCACCTCAACCAAACATCTAATATTCACAGGCTACTGAAGGGAAAATTAGAGCATAAAGAGGTCAAGCTACAACCCAAATGCTCTGCAGGAAGTTAGCAGGGGAGCAGGGGCAGGAACCAATGAGCTCCAATTACCTGCCCTGATGGTTAAACCTCGAGAGCCGAGTTCTGCCATTATTGCAGTGCCTGCAAGCCACCGGCATTGACTGATGTAGCCAGCAGTGGGATTTACCCTTTCACAGTGGGTTCTCTTGCCCTAAAAAACACCCACACTGTGCTGACCAGGTGGCTTTTTCTCCTCTCTTGATGATCCATTTAGAGTGATGGCACTTTCAGCTCACCAGCCCACCCCATGCAATCTTACATACAGTTTTGTCAGCCCTGGTGAAGAACCAACAGAATTACCCAGCTTAATGCACTGTACAGGAGTGTTGGTTTATGATGATACAATAAAAGCTGCTGGAGAATCACAGCTTTTAATAAATCACCACATAGTATTATCCATAAAATTGGCATTTCCATGCACTGCAGTGCTTGTAATAGCTCTCCTGTTTTGCCTGGACACCTGGGGCTGTGCACATGTAGCACACCAGCACCATGTACATGCTGCTGTCCCAGGCAAAGCAGCAATCACAGGTCAAGCATAACAAATTCAAAGGGTTAGTTTCCAAAATGTCAGTGACTTGAAGCATCCAGCACACCCTAAGGTACCCACAAGGTGTAAATAGTCTTTTCTTACCTGTTAGGGGTTTTTTAAGTACTTTTAAAACACAGACTTTTAAAACATTTCCCTGTTGAAGTGGGCCCTGGAAGCCTTGACAGCCTCAGTAGATAAACAGTGGCACATCCACCTTCATCTGTCTTTCCACCATACTCATCCTATCCAGTAGCTGCATTGGCTTACATTAGCAGTAATACAATGGAGACTGAAGTCCAGTTGTGTCTAGAAAAGGAAACCTCACATTTGATCATGAGGTCACACTGGGAGAAGCTTTCTTGCAGGGCTTCAGCACCCAGTTGTATGGTACATCTACTTGGACAGAATTACACATAATTACAGAGCACACAGACAGTCCCCTTAAGGTAACTAAAGGGCACATGTTATCCTCTCAGGCTAACATCTACTATGGGTCATTATTTGGATTTTTCACTAGCACTTCTGAACGCTTCCATTTCTGGTTCATCTCCGTTGCGGCTGCAATTGAGTTTTCCGCATGCATAGATCCTGAATTTATTTTAAATGTGCTCAGTGTTTAGAAGGTAAGTGAGGATGCTATTAGCTACCAGTCTGCATCTATGAATGATCAATTACTATGTTCTCAGTAGTTTGGTTCAACATGTGAGAGAAGATGTTGTGAGAGAAGATGTTAGTTTGTATGAGACTATCACGGGCTGCATTGTTTGAGGCAGCCTGTTGTCAAATGATTGCTTTTGTCTAGAGGGGGAAAAAGAAAATCAACCAGAATAATTTATAGCTTTAAAATGCTGATATTTTGTGAGCATGTTTTGGATGCTTCGACACCAGTAAACTACTGTAAACCAAAACACAATTAAATATTTAAGCAGTATTCACTTCACTACACAGGAATAAGTATCTATTTGTCTTGTATCACAATTGCAAGCACTTAGTGTCTTTTCAGCACTGTGGTGTCCCACAGTACATACTCAGGATCAGTGCCTCCTGGAGAAGCTTGTGGGCAGTTCCCAAGTATTGTTTGAGCAGATCTAGCAGCCACATCCTCCCATTACAGCAATGAAAGCACAGGAGTTTTTCCTCCTCCTCAGTCACCCATGTCCACCTACTACAGGGATATGTATCTTTCTCTGCTCTTTAGTTAATTTGCATCTTACTCCTTCTTTTACTCCTTCTTCCCCACCACCAATCTTCCCTGCCTTGAACTTCTTTCTCTGGTTCCTTTTGTCTCCTGTACACTACAGGTCTTCTAGAACATTTGCTCATTTTTTCATTGTTTGTTTTTCACCTTCCTCCTCTCACTGCATCAGCCCTTTGATGTTGAGCACTTCTTCCTATGCTCATGTTGCCTGCAAACCTTAATTTCTGAGGATCTCCGCTTCTTTTCTCCTGCTTGTAGAGGGCTCTGTCCCTGCCCAGGGGGATTTCTGAGCATGTGCTGAACTAAAAATCAAAGAGAGAAGAGGAGGAGACAGGCTGGGACCAGATTGCCAGATCTAAGGACGCACTTGCTGGGAGAACCATTTATTTCTCCTGCCTCTTGGTGGCCTGGCAAGGAGACCATTCATCAAGCCATAATTTTTGAGACATTTTTGCCCAGCTGCAGGTCAGCTTGGATCCATCCCTTGAAACAACAGCTGTATATTTCCCTTTTTGGCATCACAAAGTTGTGTATAGGAGAACTTTCCACCTGGAGCCCAAACAGGCCATTAGATGGGAGGACAAAGCCCAACACACAGGGTCTATGTACCAGCCACCTTTTCAGCAGCACATACTGCTGCTTCTCTGGTGTCCAAAATGCTGCTGTAATTATTGACTCAGCCAGCAGCAGTAGTTCATCATTGGGCTCAAGGAGAATATGACCAAAATTCAAATGAACATACGACTGAGCTAAAAACAAACAAACAAACAAACAAACAAACACACCATCAACAAAAAAGTTACCAGCTAGGAAGGGAAGGCTGATTTTTTTCTCCAATACACAGCTATAAGTCAGGGTGAGTGAGGCAGTGGAGAGCACAAGAGAGGATGGGAAAGAGAAGAGGACTCTGCCTTTTGACCTTAAGGGCTCATTTTTCCGGAAGAGAAGCTGGAGACAAAAATCTCAGAAAACAGCCTGGGACTCAGTCTATAAGGCTATAAGCAAATATTATGGCACTGTAGGCTGTGCTCTCATTAGCTTGCCACAGGATGTCCACATCCAAACAGGATACCTCTCCAGTACATCCCACCCCGCCTCACATTCACTCTCAGCTCAGTGAGCAAAGCCTGCAAGCACATTTGGGTGCCTGTCTGAGATATAAAATTTGGGGGTTGACCTATTAATCTTGTACAGGAAAGTCTATTCTTCCAGCTGGGACTGGAGGGAAAACTGTCTCTGTACGCAGGACATTCTTCCAGAAGTAATTGTGCCAGATGGGAAAGTACTGACACAAATTTGCTCTTGCAGAAACAGGGGCTGCTGAGGTGGCTCCTACCATCTCCCTGCCTGTGCAATCATGTCTTTCCCCTCACTAAAGGAGGTATCAGAGAAGAAAAGTTACAGTCAGTCTTACAGGAGAGTTATTTTTAGCTTGGTTCAACCTTAATCTATCTGTTGGCTTGTTTGGAGTTTTTTCCTTCCTAGTTTTACTATTTGTATTGGGTTTTATAGGGGAAAATGAGCAAGGCCTAAAAATACAGTTTAATTTTTTCATGTTAAATTCCAGTTAAAAGGCTATTACCTATTTCAGTACAAGCAGCTGTTGACACAAATTTTGGTCCCATTTACCCTCCAATTTAATTTCTTTCACAAACTCCACATTTACCTGAGAATTTACCTGTGGTGCTTACCAGAGTACCACGCACCAAAGCTCTCAGCCACTTCCTGTGGACAAGGCAGCACAGCCCTCACCTCCTTCCTCCCCTCTCCCTCCCAGGGCTGCAGTCCCTACCCTACTCCCCTCCCATATGCCTTTGGGCATCAGCCACTGCTGGTTTTTGTGGTTATGGTATTTTCCTTCCTCTCTCAAGCATGGCATCAAGTGGGCAGCACATGCTGCAGGCAAGGTGGGGTTTTTCCAAGCCTGTGTTGGGAAGGTCCCAAAAGGCAGCCCTTGGCATCACAGGAGGCTGGGAACTGCATGCAGCAGAAAAGCCAGGCAGCTGCAAAGCCTGAAGTACAAACCCTCTATACGTGCATTTACAGTATTGGATTTATTGCACTTTTATTGGGCATTTACTGAAATAAGTGAAGAGGTGTAAAGTTCACAATAAAAAAGAAATTCCTTTTGTAGAAATTTCATGATTCTTATTATTGTCTGATAGCAGCAGTTTTGTGTAAGTTCTTAAACAAATAGACAAGAATCACAGATTTCAACCTTAGCCAGTATTTAAAGAAAGGTGCACACTACTTTTTTATCAAATCACAACATCATGTAAGAGACAGAGCTCCCCAGCTTCCTGACATTTTCTGTAGAAAGTAATTTAAATAGAAAATTGCAGGTTAAGAGCTAATGAGTAAAACAGATTAAAATTGCATGAACCAAAGCGACACAGAGAATACAATTGAAAAGACCCACAGCTATAGGAAATATGGTTACATGCAAATATGGTCCTTCTAAAGCAGTGCCTGGAGGAGAAGAAAAAAATTTACTGGAGAAAGCCCCCATGCAACCCACTGTACAGCAAAAACATAAGTTTAAGGTAAGCTCAGGAGCCAGCTCCTTGCTCTTATTTTTCCTGTGAATAGTCCCTTTGACTTTATTAAGGCCAGTCTGAAGGCTAAAAGTGGCAATATTTAGCAGCAATTGTGGCTCTGTGCAGCTCCAGCCAGTTCTGTCCGTGCTGAACTGAAACCAGAGCAGCCACGCAGCCCTGCTTCCCCATTTCACTCTCATTGAGACCAAGACAAGGAGGAGGTCTGGCACCAGAATGGCATCAGCACTTGTTAGAGCAAGTGACTGGGTTTCACCCTCTGCTCCAGCACACATTTTCTGTGTGACTGCAGTTTGCTCAGCTAAAAGCAGAAATAGCAGCACTTTCGACTGCACAGCAGCACTTTGGGTTTCAGCTGGCTGACCCTGGGAGCCACCAACCCCCAGGAGGAGGGCTTGTGGTGGCCTGCCATGCCCACCACGATGCTCCACCACATCCACTGAGGAATAACAGAGAGAGTGGCCCATTGCTGAGCAGGGTCATTATAAGCGAGCAGTCACAGCTCTTTCCCAGTATCCCCATATTTGCAGCACATGCATCATTCCTGCTCTTGCCCGGAGCAAAGCCAGTGCAAAGAAGCAGCACAGGCATCTTCCTTGAAAAAAAAAAAAAAAAAAAAAAAATCACTGTGTCCAACCCCTTGCCCTGCTGCTGCTTCATCCTCCTCCTCCCAACCACCAAGCCTGGCTGATGCCAATTACCAGCTGCTTTTCCCGGCTGTAGCAACCATCTGCTGTGGCAGGAAGGAGGCAGCTGTGCAGAGACTTTGGCAGCTCAGTGCACACTGGGCACAGGGAGCATCTGTTTTTGCCAGGAGCAGGCTGGTGGGTGCTGCAGGGCTGGGCTCAGCAGGTCCCCACCACCACCAGGGCCACACACAGCTGGGTAGGGTGGCCACTAAAGGCATCCTGTGGCAGTGGGTATGGTCCTTTCACTGACCTCCTCGGAGGCCTCAGCTTTGAGGTCATCTCCCATCCTTGGTTTGCAAGCTCAGCTCCAAGCTGGGACCAGCAGCTTGTTTCACCCTACTCTCAGCCAAGTTTGCAGACATTTCTGCACCTCAGGGGCAGCATCTGCCCTTCAAGGTTTATTTTGGAATGCTTATGAGTGAAGAGTAGCTTCCCCAAGCCTTCAGGATGGCAGGTGCATGAGTCTGCATGGACCACTGAGCCCAGGAGGGTCAGTGCCATAATACCACAGGAGGTAGTGGGAAACAATTGCCACAAAATGTCTCAGGCAAAGAAAATTAAATTGCTTTATATATTTTAAAAAATATATTTTTTCATGAGAAACTTCAAACTGAAATTGGAAATTAAAAACTACTGTTTGTACAATTGCCTTCTATTGATTAAATTATAGAAAACAGCCCTGAGTGAGGGCTGTGGAGAAACCAATCACGGACTCAGTAGACCATCCATCTCCATTCCCCAAACATAATTATAGCAATACGGGAGACATGAAAATACAATGCAATCCTACACAATAGCAATAAAGAGCTGAAAACATTCATGGGTTTGAAGGGAAGCTGTTGAGCAAAGGCAATGTAACCATCTTCTCGAGGAGCCAAGAAATGCTCAGTGAGTAAAAGGTTTAAAAAAACCCCACTGAAAACAGAGGAATAATATTTTTTCTTTCTTTGAAAAGAAAAAATGAAAAAAAAACCACTGCAGAGTTTGCAACCTCCCATTTTTCCTACTTCATGTGGTACTAAAGCTCTCTTATAATTAAAAGCTGCTATAACACAGACCACAAAAATCAATCCTGCACTATGTCAGTAGCAAAATTATTGATAGAAAACAGTCTTATCAAGTTAATTTAGGCCCCATTATTTTCATTACTGGATTTAAGTACGGAGATCCATCCCTTAAAGAAGGCCAGAGCACTATTACACAGATTTTTATATATACATACATATGTAGAATTAAAAATGAAATGGTCAGAATTTACCAACTTAAAGTTGTTTTCTGTGATGAGGATTTATTTTTTTCCTTCTACTGATAAAGAAGAAAAACCTTACTAATGAGGCCTCAGTGGTGGTTACACTGCTGCCACTACACTGAGAGATGAACACTTTTTTTTTTTTTTTTTTTTCCCGAGGAGGGTTTAACTGCTTTGTAGATCCATAACAATATTTCACAGAGAAAGCTTTATTCAAGTGGAGCTCTTAAACCTCCTTTGTGCAATGTTGTGGTATTTTGTGAGATACGTGGCCTTTGCTATGCACATGATGCTGGTAGGTTTCTAGGCATGCAAGTCCAAGAGCTTTATTTTCCAGATTTTTTTTCAATCAATTAAGCTCATTGGTAAGACTGCATGCACTTCAGACAGGCAGGAAAAGAAAAATAATCACTAACTCTTTCTTCTGCAGAAGCAGCTGGATTTGCTGCTGTTGTCTGTGCAGAGCAGCTCAGATGCTGGCTTTGGCTGCCTGCAGGTTCACAGCCCTGGAATGTTTCTGGTGGGCTTTTCCTCCTTCATTAGGAACATTCTTGTGATGCGGGGGATTCCTATCAAAACTATCATCACCCTCACAACGCGAGTCATTCCTCAACCTTTGAATACAGACAGCTGCCAAGCTACAGAAAACATAGCTTTGCCTCTACAGAATTCTTCACAGAGGGTTTTTTTTTCCCTCCTTAATGTTGCATTTTAACGTGCTCATAACACCCAGCCCCTATGGGGGAGTGAACAAAAGGCCTTTTAAAGGCAATCTTTCAGAATGCTCCAATTGTGCCCTTAATTGCATCGAAGTACACGTGGGCTCAGCTCTGTGCGGACATAGTTTTAGCTGTAGGTTGATTTGAAGCAAGCCACACATTTTATACCAAAGCAATGCATAAAAAGCACACACAGGAGAAGAAAGCTTTAATTTAGTCACATTACTACTGCAAGTAATAATGCATAGCAAGCAATAATCAGATGCAAGAAATTTAGAGCAGATGTTCCCTTTACTTTGATTCTTGAGGCAGTGCAGTAGAAATTTCTCCCTTTGTAAGAGACATAGATGATTCAGTGTTAGTAAAAAAGTGTCAGGCGTGAAACTCTTCCAGTTAATAGCTGAGGAATAATTCACACTGTGAAATGTGGGGCTGAATGAGGGCTTCGAGGTATTTCCCCCTCCCTGTACTAAGAGCATTTTGAAAGAGACCTGAGGTTTATCTTTGGGCTTACAGTAGTGGTTTAAAGTACTCTTTCTGCTAGATTCTATTCTTCACACACTCCTTACCCCTGGAAGAATTTAGTTGCTTTCTAAAGAGGTGGGGAATTGCAGACCACCAACCTCAGTCTCTTGTTCAGCATGTGCTAGGGAAGAGGCTTGCTCCAGCCTGGGAAAACACCACCAACACCCCGTGCAGGAAAGGGCAAAGAAGCTCAGCAGGTTGTGCCACTGGCTAGGAGGAGCAAGGCTCACCTCCATGATGCCTGGTGATGCCCTAGCTTTGATGCTGACAACATCTTATCCAGCAAAGCAGGATGTTGCCACGAGTACACTGGGGCAGAGATGGCAGTGCCGAGGAAAAGATGGCTGTTGAATGTGTGCTGCCCTTCCAGCAGCATCAGCAGCTCCAAGCAGGCCTTGGAAGTCACACAGGAAGTGAGGGGAGAAGTCCTAGGCTGCCTCATATCACAGCAGTGTGGCACCTGTCTGGCCCTCCTCAGGAGCAGAGCCCAGGAAAGGCTCTGCCAAAGAAAACCCAGAGATCTCCCAGTCACAGGAAGTACCCAGGTTGTAGCTAGGGAGCAAATGGCGGCCCAGAGAGGCAGGGGGTGGTGATGTGCAGCTGCAGGGACCCCTAAAGCTCAACAAATGCAGCCTCTAAGTGCTCACAATGAGAACAAATGGTGGGAAGCCAAGAGCTTCCCACCATTTGTTCTCATTCCTGTCACCCACCCACAGCAGAGCTAATGTTTCCCACCCCAGAGCTGCTCCCTGGACAGTAGCTGAGGCAAAACATATCTGCAATAAGGCCTCCTCCATTTCCTTCCTTCATAATGCTGCAATGTATTGGGAGAAAGAGACACAAGTTCCCCAAAACTCACATTTTCCAAAACATCAACTGTCAAGGAAAAGCCTTTGCCGGAATCGCTGCTCACTCCTGGTCTCTTCTCATCAGCTTCCCCCCTACCCACACAGATCTCTCAGCATCTCTTCCAGCTCAGCACAGCACCACAGGGACCCAGGAGAAGCGGGAAGAAAAACACATGAAAATGAAGTAATGAGACTAATGCACAAGATGGAGATGGCCAGATGCAGGGATATCATTCCCTGCTTCTAAGGGCAAGAGTCAGGTAAGCCAAGCTGCTTTTCGGTAATTGCTCCTTAGGGAAGAGCTTAGGAATTACACCCAGAAAGCAGAAATTGAAATTGGATACAAAACTGGATGGACCACACATTGAAAGCCAGGCCCCCTGATTAACACAATAATGTGCAACACGAGGTAGATGCTTTATGTCAGACATTAATTTTTCCTGCCTGTACCCAGTGGGCTTCATCATCCAACACTGCTATACATGTTGTTGACAGGCTGTGCTTGTGATGTGGAGACCTCCTTGAGATTTCTTTTAATCTTTTGTTTTGAGGAGCTTGTGCACAGTGTTTCTTTGATCACTATGCCCATATCAGAGAATGATGTGATTTTATGCAAGATCAGAATGACTCTGTGGCAGTCACAGAGCTGCAATGGCTGCAACACTTACTGCAGAGGGTTATGCTACCAAAAGTAGCCATCCATTTAACTGCAGTCGCATGAAGTATGGCAGGTTAAATTAATTTCTACCAAGTTGTGCATCACATGGCTACAGAAGCAGCACATAACACAAGCAACCTGTTCCCACTGCTGCAGAGCAAGCTACAACAGCAGGCTGGTATATCCCATTCTGCTCTCCAACAATCTAAACTTCTGATTTTATTTTTTTCCAAAAGCATTGTGCTGATGCAAATGAACAGAGGGAGCTCAGATTGATGAGACCATTAAATAAACTAAGGGTATGTCATACAAGATCCAACATTATGGTGCTCTGTTGAGGTGCTCCCATTCTTCCTATTACCTCAATGCATTAATCCACCTTGACCAAGGCAGAAAAAGGAGGCCAGGATTTAACTTCTTCCAGTATTTGGAAAGCACTAGGATTAGTTCCCATTCCCACTCACCCCACACCCCCAGCAGCCAGGGTCACCAGAACATAGCAAAGGCAGAGGGCTCCTGTGCATGGGTGCCCACAGCAGCAGCGGAGAGGGCATGGTCCCAAAAATTCCCCTGGTGACAGCCTTGCCAACAGGGCTGTGCCCTCAGCTTTATCTTCCATGAAGGCACCCACTCTTCTGTAGCTTAAGGCTTTTGTCTATGTGAGGGGCTCTGCTGGCAAAAAACCAAAACAAAACAAAACAAAACAAAACAAAACACCAACAAAACACCAACAAAACAAACAAACAAACAAAAAACCCCAAAAAAACCCAACCAACCAACCAAAAAACACCACCAAAACAAACCAAACCAAACAAATCTGAGTGTCCTCTCCTTTCCCCTTGAGGAAAGGGACTCAGTGCACATTCCTGATAGGAAAGTGCCACAGCAGGGTGGCCAAGATTAGGTGCTTCTGCTGCTAATGGGGAAGCCCAGAGCAGGGAGCAGTGTCACCCATTTGTGGGCACACTGACCCTGTCCTGCTGCACACACAGCTCACACCAAGAGCACAGAGGGTTGTGAGCCAGGGTTCAAGAGAGCTGCTCAACTCACTCCTGAGTGACATTAGTGAAAAAATAAAGTATTTGTTGATTTGTGGCATCACAAATGGGGCATGAAGCAGAAAGCTGACTCCCTGCTCTGCAAGACATACTCTTTCCTCCCTGAGGCTGCAGTTTGCTGTCTCTTCTCAAGCAGGCTTCTACCCACCTCACCAGAAGCCACCACGCACTGTCCAAGGAGGGGAGAGCTCTCAGCAAGGAGCCCCACAGACATACCCAGGCTGGATTTGCTAGGCAAGAACAGGAACAGCTAAGATATGCCCCACCACACACACTCCCCTTCCCTCCCCTCACATGCCGGAAGGATTATGGGGCCAGTGCAGGGAACTTCTTGTCCTGCCAGGGCATAAACCTTCCTCTCCCAGTCTCCAAGAGGCACAAAGCAGCACTGAGAGGCTGCAAGTAGACAGGCTTTTTATGGAGTTCCCACAAACATCACTGCTTTTATTTAAGGGAGAAAACACAGGATGTTACAGATGAGTGGAAAAATGTGATGTGCCCCAATGCCTGCGGAGCCCCTCAGACAGGAGAATGATCTTCTGGAAGTCAGAGGGTCTCCAGACAGGATTAGGAAAGCACAGAGTGTCTGCTCTAACGTTTTATTTTTGCCCTGCTTGGCTGCAGCTACACCTCCCCGCACCCCATGCACAAACACTCTCCCAGCTACGGTCCCGTACCTTCCCTCCCACTTACAACTTCCCATAGCCCTTTTGTATTTGACTCCTGGGAGGCTCTTTTCAAACTTTTTTGGCAGCTCCATCTCTTTGAAACACTGGAAAGCTACCAGAGAGAAGCCTGGCTCCGGCTCCCTGCCACCAGAGCTGGCAGCATCTTGCTCTGTCCTCTGCCAGGCTCTTCCCCTCTGCAGGAGCCCACGGGCAGCCCCAGCCCAAGCTGGGCAGGAGCCCCAGCCACCCCTGCCCCTGCTCACCTTCAGCTCGGAGTGCTCTGGGGATCAAGAGCTTGCACAGTGACTGCTCTGCAGCACCTGCCAGAATTCACAAAGTGCCAGAGTTCCCTAAACTCTGACACTGCTTACAGAGCTCCCTTACACAGCTTTGGGGAGGAATCATCAAACGTATTTTATTTTATGCTTGTTTTCATGATCATGCATGACAAAGGCAGCCAAAGGTACATTTCTCCCCACTAATGTTACCACATGTTTTTTCTTCTTCAAGCTAAACAGTTGCCAGACAACCTAACATAATTATTAAGATAAACCGGAGATATTTCAAACAGGGAGCTTCAGAAAACCAGCACTTACAGCTTAACTTTCCACACATTCATTCACTGGTGCTCCTTACCTTACCATCACTGCAGAGCTAGAAAGCAGCGTAAGACCCCAGAGTAAGGCACAAACCACATAACTTCTGTAAAGCCAAATCAGCTCTAATTCCTCTACACTTAATTTATATCCCTTGAAACACCTGGCCCAGAGTACTTTTTAATTGATTACAATTAAAATTTGTCAATTGGCTTGTCCCTAGCATCAGTGACCACAATTACAAGATCTGGTCAAAAGAGAGGCAGTTACTCTTTTTGAACCATAATTCTGTTTTTTTCAGGATAATAAAATAGCTAAGTAGTGTATTGAATGACATAATACTACTTGTATGCTTAAGCACCTGAGTCCTTGATCTTGTGCTTTATAAGGTGCTCTGAGCTGTGCTGTAATTGCCTATAAATGTGTTGCTGATCATGCTCAAAGGGACATTGTCAAGGTTGGAAGGCCTACAGTTTGACTTAGTAAAATGACATCTTAAAATAGTTTTATTCTCAGTGTTTCTAAATTACCAACCTGTGGGTTTTATCATGCTCCTTTTTATCAGTCCAGATCCTAGAAATAACAAGGTTATGGGAGAACGATCACTTTTAAGTCAATGGACCCAGACATAGGAATAGTATTGATAGAGGCTAATGTTCTCATCCTGAACATGCAAATAAAAGCACTTTTCCATAAAACTTATTTTTCCTGATGTGAATATGCATGACCTCTATTGCCCTTATGGTTTGCCGTAAAGGTCACCCCTTGTTGAACCTATGTCTTGTGAAAGAAACCCTCAAGAAAGAGCACAAGGCTGAGGGCATCAGGCCCAGGCAAGTCTGCAGCTTCACAAAGTACCCATTTTCCATGGTGTCTCTTTGTCAGTCAGCAGTCTTGTCCTAGTTGAGCTGAAGGGGAGGGGATGCAAAAAGAGGGGGCTGGGGAACAGAATTACAAAGGCTGGTGAGGAGTCTGAAACTTCTCATCCTTGGCAGAGCTGTTGGGAGTGCAGAGGGGTGATGGGATGGGGAAAACCCAGGGCTGAGCCCTTTCCCGCACAGTCCCCTCTGCGAGTGGCTCTGTGGCTGGAGCCCAGCATCAGGGGAACTGCAGCCAGCTATTGAGGAGCTTTTTGATCTCAGGCAAAGAGCAGTATTGGACTTTCTCTTAAGGAAAGAATACAAATAGCTGAGGAGTGAAAGGTGGCCTGGGAATTCTCCTTTTATGAAGGGCTTGGTTTGTTTCTGAGCTGAATAACTCAGCTCCCTCTGAGCTGCAATTTTCCAGCACAGTCTGTACTCATGGGAAACCTGCAATGCCACAGTTACCAAATCCATAGATGTCAGTAAATGAAAAAGTATGGCTCATCAGTGCCAGGGACAATGCAATGCAAATGGGGAGAAGCTGTAAGTGAGGGCTGTGTGGATGCTGCCAGGGTGGCTGTGTAGAAAGGCATTTTTGGAAGAGAAGACATGGCCTGTGCCCCTCTGCATTATCCAGCTAGCCTCTGTGCTGCAAAGTTTGAAGACAAAGCTCTTGAGTTTCCAGAGGCATGGGCCTACAGCCAGGCTCCACCTCCCTTTCTGCCCAGAAGGTGAAAGATTTGTCGATACCCTAGATACGAGGCAGCGTTTGGGATGTACTTATCCATCACAGGTGTATGTTGGACACAGGACAGACCTTGGCTCAACTCTAGGGACTTGAAGGTAGCCCTGGAAAAATTGTGTAAAACAAAACTCAGGAAGAACAAAAAAAAAAAAAAAA
>VWYO01011521.1:1272353-1300333 GCA_013400275.1 Rhadina sibilatrix
AGAAAAAGAAAAAAGAAAAAAGAAAAAAGAGAAAAGAATTATATTGAATTTTGTCTTACACTTCGAAATAATGGCATAGGAAATTGCAATTGCTGGTCAATTACTGTGCCTCTATTAGAAACTTTGTTCTGTGACATGAAAGAGAGCTGAATTTGAAAATAGGATGGGTTTGGTACCTCTTTAAGGCTTTGCTCAGGTTCCAGCTTCATATGCTTTCAAAATTTATGTATGCATTACTTCAGTATCTAAGCAAAAATCCTAATGAAAATAAACATTCTTTTATAAGATGAATATGGATTCTTTCTTTCACAGTTCACCTCTAAAACCACTACTTCTTTATCTTTAACAGTGCTTATTTAAGACAAAATTCTACTGCCAGATGCATAAGCACTTTTCTAAAAATATTACTTAATCTAGACTTGTTATGGTTTGAAATCTTAAATAGATATTAGTTTGGGATTGCTCCACATTAGTCATCATAGTCACACACTTATGTTGTTCCTGATAGAGGGAAACTGGCTAAAAGAGATTTTTGGAGTATAACATGGTGCTCATTCAATTTCAGCTTCCTGAAAAATGTGTAAAATTAAGTCAATGTCAAAAGGACAAATTATTGCAGTCCTCAGATACAGTAACATTTACTGCTGCTTTCTCTAACATGGACTAGCAAGGGTGACACACGCTCATACACACAGACCATAGTTCTTTAAAAATCAGTGTGAACGACTGTGACAACAAAATAAAAACAATAAGAAATAACTTCACCTATAAAGTTGCCAACAGATTTAAAGGAGGTAAATATTTTTCATTTGGTTTTAAAACAATGTTCTGAAAAGCATCTGAAGAAGTATCTGAATATATATTCCAAGACATGTATGAAAAATAATTTGGAAGGAGCAAAATGTACTCAGACCGGATTTGGTGTAGTGGGGAGCTGTCACACTGCTGGCTGAGTGACACACATGCAAGCAGCCAGTGGCCTCACTCTGGGCAGTGGTGACAATGTGCCCATGTTGACATCTCAAACAATCAGTGGCACTCTCACTCAGCCAGAGAAAGACCCACCCGTCAAGACAATGCAACTTCTCTGGCAGAGAAGTTTCACATTTGAAACAGGACAAGCACAAAGGCAAGTGGATTTTGCCCCCACTGTTGCTTCCAGATCCCCAGGCTGGTGCCATGAAGATGCACAACTGCACCAATCCTCATATCCTCTCTTAGATCTAAGCCCAAAGATCTGGATTTAAAGGTTGTGGCTTTGTTACCAGCAAAAACTGAAGAACCATGATCATGAAGAAACAGCTGGTGAACCTGGGTAAAAATCATCCTTTTGATGAATTTTTCTGTCAAATATCTAACAACTTACACATGTTTATGTCACTTTACTTTTTATGAAATGATTATACAAATACAGATGTGATTTACAAGGACTGTGCTTCTCTAGAATGGGAAGGAGCTAATTTTTTTAATGATGATTACTTTCAAGCACACAAATATTTTCCATTACATTAACTGTTAATCTCACTGACATGAAAAGACAGGATTATGACATCAAAATTTATTACAATGAATTTACTGTAATGTTACAAATAACAGATTATGAGAGTGCATGGAAAACACCAAGAACTATTAAAAAAGGATTGGCTTATACAAAAAAACCCAAAAAAACCAAACCAACAAACAAAAAACCTGCAACAACAACAACAACAAAAAACCCCACAACAAAACAAAACAAAGTGCAAAAAAAAAGCACATCATGATTGGGTGCAACTTAGAGTAAACATGGCTTGCTCTTGCAGAAGGCAACTGAGATAACTGTGCCTCATCACCTGTCGTGCATGTGCACTGCAGGCTCTCCCCCAAACACCTGGAGATATTTCTGATTTCACCAGTTTGAGCAAAGGAAACCCTGAACCTTGACCTAAGTCTTGGCAAATACGTAAAGGAATTACTGATTTTCCAACCATATGTCTATTATCTGTAATTTTAAGCCTACACACATGCTCTGCTAATGAGCTTACACAGCTTTCATCGTTCTTTCAAAGAAGTAGTAAAAAAAAATCAGCTGTCTGGAAGTAATGGTGATACATTTCTAAGGAAGTCTGGGGGAGGCCAATGAGAAGCTGTGATAATGCTGGTAGCAGAGGTATTTTCCAGATTTGCATGTTACAATCTATATTATAGAACATAGTCTGTATAAAAAATTACCTTAGATGCTTGATTAAAAGGTACCTAAGAGTATAAGGCAATGATAAAGGGAAGAGTCTGCAAGGGAAGAGTGAATGTGTGATGTGCATACCATCACTACAAATTTTTTTCCTACAGACCATCTATGCTATATGAAGGTTTGTATCCTCAAGACAGCCATAATTCTCACTAGTGTCATGACACAAGCTACAATCAACAATACTAGAAAGGTTATGTCAGCATTGATATCACCTCGTAAGTACTAAAATAGCTATCCTGTGTAGTTATAGGGATTAACAAAGCTTTCATACAAAAAAGATAACCATTAACTCAAGAGGACAATATCCATTAATTGGATGAGTCAGAATGATCTGCCCAATGCACCTATGGGTAAATATTTACTCATAATAATAATGATGTTTAGCTGGAAAAAAAAAATAGCCATTGAAGCATGGTGGTCTCAGCATACCCTTCTCTGGTTTGAATTTATTTCCAAGTTAGTGTGCCTGAGAAGTCAGCTTTGTCAGTCACAAAAATGTTGCATATGTAAAGTGTGAACATGGATCTGATTCAAACTCTTTATGAAGTTGTCCTTTGTGAGGAAGAATAAATCAACATGAAAATGCTAGGAAGCACATTTGCCGTATCTTTGCCTCAAAGGGAAATGTCTGGCAAATTCAGCATGCACCAAGAACTCATTTCAGAACAAATGTTATTTCTATGTTTAGAAGAAATGCATTGAAGGACTAGATCTAGAGGATTACAATCAGGATCCCTGATCCAAGCCCTTCCTGGATCAAAAAGTTTAGTTCCCAAACTCCCAAATCATGCACCAAAGCTTTTACAGAGCTTAAAGTGAAGTGAAAGCCCTTGCACCTGTCAAGGCCTGTGTTAGCTGATGAAATCAGCCGGCACAGCAAGGCCAGGAGCGGCACTCCCTGCCCTGCCAATGCCAGCTGCTGTAGCCAAGGAAACCCTGCTCTGGCCCTCAGGGACTGAACTCAGCATTTGGCAGGGAACAGAGGAGGATTTGAATTTTGCTATAAAAGGTGGTTTGTATTTGAGTCTAGACATGCTTCTATTCATGCTTTGGGATATTAAAGAAATTCTGGTGTTATTTGTACTCTATGTCATTTCATTTTAAAATTTCACTAGGGTAATGCTACAAATATAAAATATTATTGCTTTAAAGAAGGACAAGCAAGCCTCTCTCTATGCACTAAAAGCCTGATATGGCAGTTTTGACATCCTGGAGTGGACAAGAAAGGTAAACCAAACCTTAAAGCTCACTCAGATCTATTCTTAACTCTAACCATTTGTTAGCACCTGAAAGTGTTCAAGACATTCTTTTAGGTTATTGGATTTCACTTCAAGGCAGGTCGGATCTCAAAAAGAGGAGTTTCTAATCCCCTAAATATGTTGCTCGTAAATATTTCACAGATACCAGAGCTTCCTCCTGGTGGTGATTGCTCCAGAGGTTCTTTACACAAATTCAAAGTCAGGGTTTTCATACACTTGTTGTTGCAGGGGTGTCATAGATCTTGGGATATTAGATTTTCCACAAATGCTAAATATCTGAGGAATGCTTAGTTTTGGAATAACACTAAAAAGAAATTTCTGAAGTGACTGTGGAGACAGCCCCACGTCCCCAGTTTAGACAGCATTTTTAATCAAATTGTAACTCAAATGTGATTCCTTTATTCATTACTGATGAAAATGTTTCTTTACTGATTTTAAGTTCATATGGTCACACTTTTGTATTTCAGCTTGTCTTGCAACAAATGGTTCTTAGCAGAAAGTTTTGAAGTGCTACTGCTTAACAAAGAGCTCTGGTATAACAGTTTGGAGTGGGCTCTTTTTACTTTTTTTTTCTTTGTACACAAATCAATAAAACTACTTGGAAAGATAGGCATCATTCCTCCCTTTTGAGCCTTCAAAAACAAAGATACTGAAAGGTAAGGTGACATCCAAGTCATATCCAAGGAATCAGTCACAAACCATGATTCTCAACTTTTATTGTCAATAATGAATATAGTATTTATAGTCAAATATAACTATGGTAAAAACCCATTTTAAGTGGCTCAGTTCACCCTATTCCAACCAACACATATTTTCAGCAATCAGAATGACTACAGGAATGCAACACACTAACCTGAATGTTACTTCAAAACAAAAATCCCAGCTGCAAGGTGATTGAGTCTGTCACACAACAAAATGCAGTTTAGCAGCACAAACTGGCATTAAAACATTTTGAGGGAAATTTCAGGGCTTTCTTTCCTTCTAGGAGTCATCATCAATACCAAGAAATAAATGGAAGCTGATTTCAGCTACGGACTGACATGCATCCATGTCAGGGTTCACAACATGTAAGTTCACAGCTCAAGTAAAGTTCAGAGCTTAATTAAGCTTTCAAAGTCTTCTTGTTAGGATAAATTTAATTGTCACAGAATATGTTGGCTTCCTGACTGGAGTAGAGAATGAAAGCCCTTATGAGTCAGTGTGGGGAGAGAGAGGAAGGCTCCTTTGCACCACTCCTATCACTGTGACTCAGAATTGTGCTTTGAAATTGTCAGCTCCAGGAAGGATGAGGTAGTTCAATCTTCCTCTTCATTTAATTGAAAGTCTGTGAAAAGTCACTCGGTAAGAGTCTAGACTCCTCCTGTCTGCTAAGAAACAGTGGGACATTTCCAGCTCATTTCACTCAGGACAAGTAAGAGACACCAGGAGGTTATGACTTCTGGTTGTTACCAACCCACACAGAGAACCCCGTGTTCCCTTTGTGAAAGCTCAGAGCAATGTGAACATCAGTTTTGAATGTTCTTTAGGATAAGTCTAGATTATGTACACACAAAGTGCAAACTGGCCTCAAGTGGGCTGGTTCCAAAGCTAGAGTGTTGGGAATAAGAGCTCGTAGAGTAATTTATATTGGAAGGAACCTCTGGAGTCATCTGGTCCAAATGCTCTGCTCTAAGTCAGTTCCATTTCCAAAGTTAGATCAGGTTGCTCAGGGTGTTCTGAGTGTCTGCAGTTCCTCAGCACTTTCCCAGAATGGGAAAGTGTGCAGAGATCCCCTTGGGCTGGCAGAGATTTCCACCAGCCATTTCAAATGTGATGGAGGAGAGTGTTACTCCTTAAATATGAACATGTGTTTTATGAAGGAGGACTTGCTGGAGTTACAAATGTCATATGGAGAATTATTATCTGTTTTGATACAAAATAAATCTAAACTTTTAGAGTAGTAACAGATTACCACATATGTAACACTGCTTTCGGAAGCTTAATCTTATTCCAAGGAAAGAGGCACAAATTTGGCTGAAAAAATAATAAAATTTCATTAACATTCTGATTTGAAATAATGAAACGTAATTTTAAAAACTCAAATTAACACATATATTTCAAAGCACTTTAAAACATTAAGGCTGAGTGTATTAATACAACCTAAGAAGGCCAAACCTTTGAATAAACACAGACCTGTTTTTTGACACTATCAACACTTGAATGTTTTGTCTCTTGCTTTACTTGGCTCTTCTTTCTATTTTTCATCACTAGTGCTGAGTGTTTATCACTTTACAAAGCTACAGTACTGCAGAGATTGCAGAAGAATATTTCAATCCAAGAAGGCATGTATGCTTGGAATTTAAAAAGAATACTAATACAGAGACATTTCAGCTCATCATGTCTTAGAAAAGATTTTCTTATTTCTCATTGAAGGCATTTTGCTTTAGCATTAAATACAGATTCTTCCTATAGTTATCTTCTGTATGCAGACAGCTTTTAGTTATTTCACAAATAAGTATTTATAGTAAAATGAAAGCACTGTTACTATAAATGTTACTGAGAAAGTCAACAAGTCAGCAAGTAGAGGAAATGCTCTGATTGGACAGGAAACATGGAAATGATGCTTTACTAATGATGTAAGCTAACTAGAGATAGCTGCAACTTCTTGAGAATTGCTGTAGTAAAACAAAACACCAAAACAAAACCCCCAACAAAAACCTAAACCAAACAAACCAAAAAACCCAACTGAAAATGAGCCAAGACAGCAGTTGTTATCACAGTTTTTCCATTTCCAGGAAATGTTATCAATATCAGATGTAATCCTTTCTAAGCCCAGGTTTTGGGGGTTTTTGCTGGGTTTTTTGGGGTTTTTTGTGGTTTTTTTTTCAGGGTTTTTTTTTTTTTTAATAGAAGTACAAGAATGAAAAAGAAATCACAGGTATTGTAACAAAATTTATTAGCAAACATATCAATGTGGCAAAAAATGAGAGAATATTTTTTCCTTTAAGATACTTAAACTTCTCCAAGTAATTTAGACTTTGAAGTTTGCCTGTGTTAGTGCTACAGATCAATATCAAACAAAGTAGAGTTAAATAATCTTAGATAAATAGTATGCTCAAGAGGGGAATGGAATTTGGAGGCTGACATCTCACTGGCCTTGGGACAATGTTTACTATTGCAAAACAATGTATTAGTCACAAATCATGCTTAATGTGCAAGAGGAGTTGCACCAGTTATGTGAATCTGCTGTTCTGCCAGTTGTTTTAGATGTATATAAGCTAGTATAAGGTAAATAATATTTTTTAGTTGGAAATCATGTTTGTGTGTGCAAAATTTGCATAGCTTTGCTGCACTGATGTGAAATATGTTTGCTCATCCCATTAATTTCTCATCCAAATACAGCATCATTAATGCAAAAGGAATTAAAACCATGAAAAAACAAATTGTTGCATGTGTGTGGAATAAAAATTATTTCTTTTTTTAATGTAATTCAAAGTGACAAACCTGAAAGTCCTCAAGTGCTTCAAAGATCACTGATTTCAACATGAAACAGAATCCTAAACCAGCCAATTTTTGACACTGAGTTACATACATACTTATACCCAAGATGCTTAGCAATCCCTCCTGCTTCCACCAATGGAAGTTTTTTATTAATGCAACCAAAACTGTTTTAAGCGGGAATCCTATGTTTTTCTTCGCAAGCAAAAGGCTCAGTAATCCATTACTTTGTGTTAATAACTGCTGCTATGTTTGTACATCTGTCATGTACTAATGGAATTGGTTGTGTCTAATTTTGCCATTCAAAATCATTACCATTTCAGAAGTCTATTTGTTCTGGCTTGCCGATCAAAAATTGCACAGATAACTAAATGACTTCAATGGCTGCTTTCCTAACTTTGTGACAGAAGGGTGAACCCTTTTTTGTCAGGGAAAGTTTCACCTCAATATGAGGAAGAACTTCTTTGTGTTGGTCTCAGAGCACTGGAACAGTCTGCCAAAGGAGGCCATGGGGTCTCCCTGTCTGGAGACATTCCAAACCCACCTTGATACGTTCCTGGGTCACCTGTTCTGGGTGACCCTCCCTTGGCAGGAGGGGTTGGACTGTGAGATCTCCTTTCCAACTCTAACTATTCTGTGATTCCTTGGAATGCAACCATCTAAAAGTAAATCAATGCATTAAAAAATTCTCATCAAAATTATGGGAGCAAGCAGTTAGATATGCCTATGGGTTGCTGAAATGCCTAAAGCTGCCAGTTTTCTAGTTTCACTGTTCCCTAATTAAGCTAAATAAGCAAGAGCTTGAAGTCAACAGAGGGTGTTTTAGCAGTCATTTGAGAAAGGACAAGGAGATGAAAGCTATGAATAACTGTGTGGATTTGCCAAGATTTCTTTCATTGCTGTAGGACAAGGACAGAATTTATGCAGTTTAAAGGACAACTAGCACTGAAACTGGAACGTGCTATTTTATCCTCAAGCCAGATGTAAGGGAACACCCTGCTCCACAGGTATCAGGATATTTCCTTCTGGTGTGTCTTCATATTTTATCTATCTATCTATCTATCTGTAAATGAATTGAGTAATCTGATTACTCTTCTTTTGTTTTTCCAGCTAATGCATATTAAAAAGATAGCCTTCCCATGATGTGGATTTGCTTTCTTTTTGTGAAGGACATAAAAATAAATACTTATCAAAAGCTAGTTAACAGCTATTCATGTTAGTTAACAGCATATATTTGAATTCATAGTAGCTTTTCAAGAAAACATAAAAAAGCCAATTTTTATACAACTAAAATGTATTATAATGTGTATCTTACAGGAATGCAAAACAGATGAAAAGAGAAAGGAAATTGTGTCCCTTAGGTGTGGTATTTCTGCAGATTCATGGCTTTTGAATTGGGTAAGTTGAAGCCTTTTTAAAGCAATGTAGAAACTGCACATAAACCACACTGTCTGATTTTTTTTTTTTTTTGAGCTTTAGGAATTTGAATTAAGTGTGAAAAAAGATAAATGAATAAGAACTATTTCATTAGTGACTCAACTGGAAAACGCACAATCTTCTTCTTGTTTAAATTACACCAGTGCCAGGTGACTGACATTTACGTGTCAGTAACCTGATTTAGACCACTTATTAAGATTTAGTAGACTGACACACTCTTGCAACACACAGCAAAACCTTTTGTTTTGCCACTTATGCAATGTTTATAAGATTACTTTCTTTACCATCTCATATAAAATCATTATTTACTGTGCTACTAAAGATATCACAGACTCTAGGCTGTGTTTATTAAAATGTACTCCTAATGTTTTCACAAAGGGATCACAGTGTTATTAAAACACAAGCATTTTAGTGCAGCCTAAATACAACTGTTTGTAACACAGAAGTAATTGCATACAGTAAGTGTGTGTAAAAACAATAAGATGGGAAATAATTAGCAGGTTTTTTTAAGGTAAAATTAATATTGACATATATTACAATATTTTAAAAGAAAAATATTTTTAAATATCTCATATATTTATTTTCTTACACTTTATTACTTTTCTTCATTGTTTTAAGAAAATGGAGATATTCCTGTAAAAATTATTAATGAAAGATTATTTTCCCCCTTGCAGATAGCATTTTTTCTGATACAAATAAAAAGCAATCAAAGGTCCTAGCTATAGGAGCAAGAATAAAGCATATATTTTTCTGATTTCCAGTGTTCATGACACAATTTTACCTTTGGTATGTATGAATATAGGAAAAATCTGCTGTTCTTACTTGAATTTCTTACAATTTCTGAAGAATTGCAATCATCCAGAAGCATATAATGCCATAAAGTTGTTTAAAAAAAAAGACCTTTAAACATCTATTCTGGAACCACACATGGGAGTAAAAATGGCTTTTCCTTGTGCAAAGAGGATACAAGACATGCTAAGCACTGAGTTGGGACCTGGTTAACACTGATCATACAGGTGTTATAACAGAGACAACCTCCAACTGCTAACAATGCAGCACTTCTGGTTCACTTTGTAATACTTCCCTTAATATGCTTCCACTTCATTACAAAAGCAGTGAACCTGAACAGTCATGCTTAAAAAAGAAAAATATCTTTGCTTCTAAGGTGAATTCATAGCTCCTTGTCTGAAGCTGCTGCACATATCATGTATCTATAGGCTGATGGCAGTGAAGTAGTTACAGTAATTTCATCTCCTCTGCAGTGGTCATTTCATTGTTTGCTATCCTGATTTGCTGCCATGCCAGCACTTAAAACATGAGAGTAGAATATTTGCCTTTTATCATTCTCCAGCCAATCCTGGCAAATATGACCATTTTTGTCCTCTAACATTGCTAAAGCACACTACATTTTGTAACCACAGTCTTAATTCCCTATTCATCATTCACTCATCTTACAGTCCCTCCAGCCCTGGTGCCTGACAAGCCTACAGCTGCTCAGCCTCCAAAGGAAAGCAGCTCATACACACACATACACATGCATGTCAGGTCAGCAAGGAAGAGACAAGAGAAGAGGCAAGTGATATGGCTGAATGCTCTTGGTCAGCTCAGGCCAGCTTAGAGCTTTGTAACAGCCAAGAAAACAGTTCTACAGCACAGCAGAGCACAGTATGTTTGAATATTGGAAGTTTGCATTTTCATGTACTATAATGAGGAGCAAAAGTGAAAAACTGTCAAGAAAATTCTTCCCTGGCAACTTAAATATGCTTTCTCACACTTGGGTGATTTGAGAGTACCTGAACACATTGTAATCAGCTTTACATTAATAACAATGAAATGTCCATTGCTATGAAGGAAAGTCATGACAGGAGTTTTAGATAAATTTGGGACACCTTGCAAAGGTGCCCTTGAAGTCAGTATGACTAAGTGGGACATATTTAAAGAGTAATATTCTCTTGAAGTTTTCCTGGAATGCTTATTGCTCAGT
This sequence comes from Rhadina sibilatrix, assembly GCA_013400275.1. Taxonomy (NCBI): domain Eukaryota; kingdom Metazoa; phylum Chordata; class Aves; order Passeriformes; family Phylloscopidae; genus Rhadina; species Rhadina sibilatrix. Next base: position 1,282,738 of record VWYO01011521.1, read on the forward strand.
GGATAGAATCAGCCTCCAGAGGAAAGGAAGAAGTAACATCTCACAAAATTCCTTTATCGCTTCTTTCCAGCAGACCACAGATGGCTGTTTCATCTCCTATGTTGTCTAATGCTAATGGCTGCAGTGAGTTTACAGATTTCTGACCCAACTGCAGATGCAGTGCTGAATTGGTACCCATGGAAGCACTACCTCAAAATTAAGAGAAAATCCTGCATCAGAAAAATATCACTGAGTATTTTTGGACAACAGTAGCCAGCTCAGAATGATGATTTTGAAGGGAATGATGATGTTATTTCAAGGGAAAAGAATAACATACATTAATCTCAATAAAATCATGTGAAGAGAATTCATGAGTCACCAAGAAATGTCATCATGAGATAGTGGTATCTGGAAAGGTCCTCCTGAATTACTTGTCCTAACACAGCCAAAGTTTATTGCGTGCTTGACTGATAAGTAAAATGGACATTGCTTGTCCCAGGGAGAAGAATGTGGACACGGGAGAAGTAGAAGACAAACAAGGGCTGAAAGTGGAGGAAGGGAAGCCAAGGACATTCCTTTGGCCAGTTAATTTTCCAAAGTATGCTTCATAAAGAATCTAACTTATAAGAATATATGCATTATGGTTTAGCCTAAGTATTCCACAGTGTAACTTACAGTGTCCCACGGGATGCCAAGTGACATGTTATATCTGAGCCTGTTGACTTTCTGCTGTAATTCTGTAGCAAAACACAGTGAAAGGGTAGATAGGCTTATCTGTACATCTGTTGCTAGAACCCAATATCTTTGCTTTACAGTTATGAATAAGAATCTCACCTACTTACTTACTCCCAAGTCTGCTTGAGAAATGATTAGAATGGAATGTCAACTGTATTAACACAAGGGTTCTTACAGGAATGTGTGTATCAGCTAAAGAATTGACTTTATAAGATGGAGGAGATGAACTGAAGCTGTTACTGGTCAGTGAGAAGAGAGGTGCCAAAAGCCTCCCAGTGCTTGAGACCTCTCCTCTTCTATTGTCTTTTTCTTTACTTGTATGAATTTAAAAAAAAAAAAAAAAAAAAAAAAAAATCCAGAAATCTCTAATCTCTTGCTGGTTTTGTTATATCCTCATTTTACAGAGGCATAAGCTTTCCTCTCTCCCTAATATCAAAAAATGCAGAAAAGTCAGTAAGTTCAGGCATGCTTGTTATCAGATCTAGTGCCTCAGCCATCTGCCTCAACAGTTCCTGAAACTGCTGATAGTTGTCTGGCACAGATTATAACCACTCTCACTGATTCCTGAGAAGACATTGAAGAAGTCAGGCTAACATTAATTTATTTACATATTCTTGCCCTTGTCATCTATCTCTATCCAGCAGCTCAGAATGGCTTAAACAGGGCTTGTGTATTTCTGTAGGGGAAATGGCACAAGAAGATAAGAACTTGGTTTTATAGGAGAGGAACAATAATAGCACTCACAATTTTCAGCTAACAGACTGACTTAACTTCACACATTCACAGAAGACAACTGTGAAAACAGGCAGAATTAGAGACACAGGGCAGGAGACAACACTATGGTATAAATTTTTTACAGCCAGAACAGAAATTTAGACCCGTCAGGAATTGCAACACCTAATATCTGTGGGCTCTGCAGGACACTCGGTAGGGCTGCATTAAATTTACCTCTCAGCATACAGTAGGAGCTGGATTCCCAAGAGCAGTGCTGAAGTGAGTGAAGCACTGATCAGTGAGTCTCACAGAGGCAGCCAGTGGGGAACAGGGAGCAAAAGAGTTCTTCTCTGAGATCTAAATATTTGCATTCAGCCTGGAGCTACAGCCCAGGAGCTCTCCTGATGGTAGAAAGATATTGCCATTCCTTCTGGGTGAGACTGAATGATTTCTTTAAAAGCATGTTGTGTCACGAAACTGTAGTGGTGGCTGTTTCCCATAGATGTGTGCTGATTTTGCACTACACCTCTCTACAATGACAATTTGTTTCCCACAGTTCTACCAGCTAAAAGAGGCTATGAGCTGAGGCATGCTTTGACACCTTGTATCTCTTGCATACTCTATCCACAGCTCTCTCACCAAGACATGAATCTGAATCCCTCCCTCCTACCCAGATGCTCATTTTTCCAGAAGCTCTGCCCCTTTTCCATTATGACTGAATTTGGACAATGAGTTTAAAAGTTATATGAGTTGAGGGGGTGGGAAAGATTTACAGAAAAGGATAATAACCTTATGGCCCATTAAGCCTAGTGTTTTAAGACGGCAGGCAATAAATAAATAAATAAATAAATAAATAAATAAATAAATAAATATAAAAACAAGGGCAGCAATGACTGCCTTAGTTTTTATAGTTTGAAAACCTAATGATGAAGTACCCTCCCAGGACGCAGGAAACAAGCCCAGCCTATGTGGTTTCAAATCTGCATCTTTCAGGATCAGGGCGATTTCACCTAATTATCAAATTATTTACTCACGGAGAAAGGCATTTATGACCTACATGCTTATCATTTGGCAAGGAAGCAGCTGTGGAGACAGACCTATTGTTAGACTATGAACTTGTGCCAATATTTCAGAGAAACACAAAGTTTAGCACCTGAATCCAATTTTCAGCAGCTACCTGAGTGGGTCGATCCTGAGCCCTTAGCAGTTCCCAAATAAAGGCTTCAGTGAATCAGAACATCTGTACATGAGGCTAGATATTTAAATGTCTAAATACATATTTACATGAATACAGTCTACAGTGCCAATTTTTAAGTGTTTTGACTTGAACTAACTTCCTAACAGATGGTTATTCTGAATCTATCTTCATTTATTTATGGCTGTTTATGTTTTTACAGATATAATAAATGATCCAAAGCTTATTCCTTGTCTGTTTATTTATATTTTAATAACAGTTAAAGATATTATTGTACTGCACAATTTATACAAATTATATAAAGATGGTCTTTCTGCGTTGTACTTATATGAGAGACCTCTGAATATTCAAGGAAAAACTTCTATGACCATAAGGCAAAGTGAACAAGCATAAATGAGATGTTAGAATCATCTATACTATTGCAAGCTTAGGTGAGATGTTGCCATAAAATAAACAGCTCCCAAAATATATGAAATCAAAAAAAAAAAAAAGAGAAGAAAATATAGGAAGATAAAGAAAATATTTAAGTACATGTATGAGAAGCATTGGAAAGTGGAATTCAACAAAATTCACGCAAATTTTCTCAATAAGATAAAGCTCATGGTACATAAAATGCTGGTTTTGGTATCATAAGCAGATATAGGCCTGACTCAGGAAACTGTCATGAAAATGTGTAATTGATTGCAAAATCAGGACTAAAGTGTGTTTATTTATATCAAAGCATTTCCTAACTAGAGAAGCAAGCATATACAAAGTATTAAGAAATGAAGGGTATAATACTGCTGCCAGCTGTAGTCATGCCTCACCATGTAAATCAATGAGTTTCAGAACAGTAAATGAGAGAGGGAGTTAGCTTTTCTCTGCCCACTACAGTGATTAATTAGCTTATTTTCAATAAGAAAAGTACTAGCTATGTTGTTATCTTGTAGCTTTTTTTCATACTATCAATAGCACCAGAAAACAACAGCTGTCCATTACCCCTCTAACAGTAAAAGGCACACGTGACCATGAAACACTTTTGGTAAAAGTGAGACTTTGGTAAAAAATGTCATGAGAAAGAAAATTTCCCAACTTTGAAGTTGTATTTGTTTATGTGTAAGTTTTAATATCCAGGGAAAGCAAAGCTTCCTGTAATCATTTTCTTACATTATTATGACATGCATTTTAAATGCATGGTTTTAACTACAATTGTTTGAAGAAGATTCAGAAGATATTAGTGTTGCCAACTTCTATTATACAACTTTATATGCACTGTAACACCACTGCATTTGTATCAAAAATCAGGTCTGGAAGGAAAGACAAGGAAATTTTCCCACTGAATGATAAAGTTGGTTTATTTCCATAAGCCAAATAAATTTTTCAGGAAACATAAACTCAAAAAATTATTGATGTAGAACGGTTTTTATCGCATCAGCTGCAGAACTCCACTGGAGAAAACAGAAAGGAGAAGCCCTTAGGCCACATTTTGTGTGACCTAATTCTTTCAAGGGTATGTTTCTGCAAATTTTTAGGAAGTGACAATGCAAATGAACAACAGTTCCCACTGTGATATTTTCATGGAATCTCTGCATAACCTCCAAACAGCAGAATTTGCACCAACACTACAATACATTGTTGTAGAGCTTAATTACATTTGGATGTAAATGAGCAGAAAAACAATTATCACACACCCAGCAGAAGAAATGGTTATGCTTCTATAAATTTCTGGTATTCTACTGCTGTGATTGTCAATTTAAAGTTTCAGTCTCTGTGCTGCTGCCAGTTAATGATTAGTCTACTACATTTTGGTGAAATTGCAGTCCAGTCAAGGGAAATGAAGTAAAAAGATGAGGGGGAAAAAGAAACTAATATTGTGGAAGTCTAATTAGAGTAGCAAGGCCAGTGCTGGACTTAGCTGCGAAGAGGTTGACTTTCTGCTAAACTCAATTCACTGAATTCACTGAGAGCAAGATCAAATGCCATGATTTCATTTTCATGGGTGATGTGTTAATAGGAGTAGGATTAACTTCTTCCTCGTGTAGTGATCTTTTTTACATTAATGCAAATCAGAATGCAATCATTCTTCCCTTTGCAAGTATAGTTCCAAAACCTGCCACTTCACTTTCAAAAGGATTAGTGCCATGTAGCTTATTTTGAAGGAAATCACATTGCTTTAACAAAGAAAAATAAAAAAGTCATTCTATTAACTTCAGCATCATCAGCAATATCTTCCAGAAGTATATTTTAACAGCTTCCTGTGTCAGACAACCATTTCCTACTTATATGGTTTTAGTTAACACTGTTTTGTTTCTAAATGAGTACTTGCAACAAGTGAATGCGCTTTCATTTAGCAGCTTAAATTTTCCATTTAAATAACTAAAGATCATATTTGAGCCATAGTTGATAGAAACATGCAAATAAATTTCTTTTTAAATGAATATAATTGGATTTTATCTCAAAAAATTTATACCTCTCCAAAAGGCCCCCCAAACCCCAGAAAACTGCAAGCCAAACCCCCTCCCCCAACCAATTCCCTGCTATTAAACTCTGTATTTCTTCCCTAGAACATCGATGTATCATATTATTTCACTTCTCCTTGAAAAGTGTTAATGGGCACTAACCACAACTTTACTAGCCATATATGCTGAAATACTTCAGGGTACCTGACACGATGTCACACGTGGTACAATAAGTATTGATAATAAAACCTGCTTGAATGCCAATAAATATATACTGTGGAGAAATATTATGTATGAATCTTCATCCTTCCACCTACAATTATTTAATACAGAAAGATCCAAACCATATATAAGTTAGATTAGGCAGAATAGCATTTTAAATGAAAAAGGTCAGATGCATGTACTACACATTTTTCATTTTAAATTGTGCACAAAGTCTACTTGTAGACCTTTGAAACTGATGGTAAATGTGAGTGTTTATTCAGCTGGAACTTAAAGTATTTCATATATAATGCACATATTCCCTGAAATAGTTTAAATTGTCTACTACAAATGAATTCTGGGATGTTGTGCACACATCTCAAATATTCTATATAGCAGATTAAAAATGTGATATGGACATCAGTTCCCTAATGCTTCATAATGTCTATTCAATAGTAAAAGAAATCAATAGAATTTTGTATTTGATTCTCTAAGAGAACCATAATGCCTCACTTCTTACATGAATACAAGGAAAATCTAAGGAATGCATACTGTATTTATTTATTTTTTCTTTGTTTTTAAATGTTCTGAGGATTTTCTCAAAAATGATTTTGAGAAACATCTTTAACATAAATACCTCTATTGGCAGGATTATTTTCATTGGGGAATAACTTTGATGGTCCAAAATCTCTAAAGTGTCAGTAGTTCCATCATGTTGTTTATTTATTTCAAAACTGTTCTCAGCTTTCACCTGTCCCAGTGTCTCACGTGAATCAGCTCTTAAAATACAGATGTTGTACAAATTCACATTCTATCAAGATAGAAAATGACAAGAAAAGACTATTGAGTTAAATTTTGCTCAAGCTATCATCTTCCAACATCTCACCTTATACTGATGGATTCTCATGTTAGCTAGAGCACCAAAGCAGCTCACTTGGATAGCTTGGCATTCAATCATAGAATGATTGAATAGTTAAAAATTTCATAAAATGCCTTTTTCCACCTGAGGTTGACTACAAAGCTGTACCTGAGCCTGTTGTCTTATGATTAGGTCCTGGCCTTTTCATTGAAAACTGCCTGAATGAATTACTGAAATTTGTATTATTTCAGCAGAAGTACAACAAACACTGATTGTTGTTATCTATGTATACATACATAACAACATATCTATGTTGTTATGTATGTAAAATTATGAAGCCAAAGATGTGGCCTCTATCTGTGGAAGTCCTGTAAGAAATGGTTTTCCCCGTGTGCTGCAGAATATACATGAGGAGACTGCCATCCTCAGTTGTTCTCTTTTGTATTAATCATGAATCTATCAATCTGAAAAACGAAGCTCATGGGAGCAGAAGATAGGCTAATTCAATAAACAGACCAAAAGATTTCAGATTCCCTGTCAGAGGACATTAGATTGACCACAATTTCCTCAGCTTTCAGAACAAAGCTGAAAACTCACTTCAAATTAATATCCTCATAGTCACTATAAAAAGCAGCTACAAAGAAGAAAATAGGACATGGATCATGGTGGAAGGGGTGAGATTAAGAGTAAATGAGATTGCTGAGCTGTTGTGAGTCTAATTAATTTTTGGAAAATACTCAAATCATATGATAGGTAACATTAAGATAGGTGAGAAATACTTTACCCTGGAAAAGTATTTAATGTTGGGAAATGTTGATGAAAGAGAAAATCAGATGGGAGGGTGGTGTTTTGTTTTTGTTGTTTTTTTTTTTTTTTTTTTTTCCTTTTTAATTAGCAATGAAATAATCATACTAACTAATAAATACTTTGTGGCTTTTACCACAAAGTAAAAGCCCATCTTTGGTGCAATGATTTCTACAGAGGAAAATGGTTCAAGTTAATAAAATGTGCTATTTAAAATGCAAGTGTATGATACTTTGCAATAAGGTATGGATTATAACTGTGTAATTGACTGATATTCAATTAAAAAGCTTTAAGTAAAGATGAGTTTTTATTGAACTGTTGCATTTTAGTGCACTTCTGGTGGCAAATCAAGAGATCCCTCTTGAACTGTATCACGAAGGGTGTGGGGCTGTGTGTTGAAGTGTCTGTAGTCAGCACACTGATCTGTCCCTGACAGGTGTTATCTCAAAAACGCTAGGACAAAATTTTACATTACTTTTTCATAAAATTTAAATACAACTACCCTTAGATAACTTTTTTGGAGTGACAAGCAGTTATAGGAGCTGAAGATCTGGCCAATTCCATTCATTTACAAAAGAATTTTACTTTTTTTTCCCAAAGACAAATGAGTATATAAACATTTCTGAAACAACCACAAAAAATCATCTTACCATCTTAAGAGCACCCAGCAAAACATAATTGGAATGTTTGGAAATATGACATAGACCCTAAAGAGTAACTTATAAATTGGCAATAAAGTCCAATATTCACCCCAGGTTTATTGACCTAGCAGGAAAGAAGTGTTATTTAAATCTTAAAATTGCTAGTACACAGAATTGAATTTGGTTTCAGGAAGAAAAACAAGACTAGTAATAGAGTGAGAGAAAGATGAGTTTTTTGGACCTCTAGATCATGATGTCAATGAATAGCATGTGACAGAGCCCACCATTTGATATTATGAGCTTTCAGTGCTGGAGATTATTCCTTGGAGTTGTTTTATTTACAATACTGCCATTAGACCTACTTCATCACAGTCCATGTAAACAGGGAAATGGCAAGAAATGGTCTTTAGGAATGTCTATAAACAACAAAAAAATGAATCCACTTTCGTCCAGGAAGGTGAAGTAAATGAATAAGGAGGAGATATTTCCTACTCCTACTATGTAAGGTCAAATGCACTTCATGAATATAGATGCTGTTTTAATTGAGGTACAAGTAGATCTGCAAACACAATCTAAGATAAGGCATTTACCATTTTAAGCAGAAATAACAGTAGTATAATGTACATAATATTAAATACTTAGCAAACTGACCTTAGTGAGGTTTACAAATTTGGATCTAAATATAAAATACAGCTATTTCAATCACCATTTGTTGTACTCCAGCTATACATTGTGACCCTCTTTTTGCATAATTTTAACATCATTTGTCAGTTATACTTTATTTATTAAAAGAAACAAATAATCTATGTTTTATTTTTCAGAGCAATATTTTCTTACAAATAACAAACCACAAAAAAAGCACTTAAAATTATTTTACCTCATACAAAATGTTATAAGGTGCAGCATGTATTTTAAATGCTCCTGAAGAATTGGATGTTTGGGGTTTTTTTTAGTTTGGTACCCACCATTGCTTCAAGCTGAACAATTAAACTGGTCAAATACATGGTGCTCTGTGAATGATGAATGAAAAACATACTGTCAGCATGGTTGTTAAATGTCATTGAATTTAGCATGTATGCTAGGAATGAAATCTCATTTCTTCTAAATTTGTAGATCACAGGTTGCATTAAGTGGAGTGTAACTGCCACACAATGTTCGGATGTTGTACCATTACATCTCAATAACTTCTTCTAATATCATCATTATGGCATATCCTCTAAGATGCTGGAAAAGTTTTGGGGTTTTTTTCTGATGTTTATGTTTTGTCAATGTTTTATTTGAGCAAATAAAATAAACAGACTTTGTTGGCCGCAAGTAACTGTTCAAATACAAAGAGATGAAAATCAAAACATAAACCCAGGTATGAAAGGCCCTGGGCATCAGTGAACATTGGCTGCTTATCTGGTTTCTAACACGGGCTCTCATGGGCTCCAGTAGAACCCTGAATGCACCAGGGACTTTTTCTGATGAATATCCTGACTATCATTCACAGGCTTAATTGATAAATAAGAGCTCACAATAACCTCTCCTTTTTCCCATCTTTCAGGTGTGTATCTGGTATACTTGGATATTTATGTCAGTGGGCATTTACTTTATGGCATGCTAGCTCTAGCAGTGAGTTCCTATTTATGTTTTAACTAGCATGTTCATAAGTTTTTCAGTAAGCCACACTAACACAGAAATGCAGTTTGAAATATGCTTTCAAACAACAAACTACTAATTAACACGTATGGTAAGTGGGCATGGCTACAGTACACGGTGTCAGTCATTTATAAAAATTTTTGGCTATTTAGAAACTGCTGTGTTGAGCCACAGATCTTGATACACATATTAACTTTTACAGTTCTTGGTGATATTAATACCAGACTTTTACATATATATTAAAACTCTAGGATTGTTGGCAATAGCATAGAAATAAATAAGGTGTAAAAAAACCCCTTCAAACAAGAAGCCTAAGGCATAGGATTTTCTCTAAACTCAGTCTTTGAGTATTATTTAAAAATAATCTTTGAGTATTTTTCTTTTTCCACATACGCTCTGGAGGTTAATAAAACACATAAAATTGAGTCAGTAGTATGACTGCTCAACTAACCCTGAAGTTTTCCAAAAGATATAAGACAAAGATCATCTAAGCTTATTTCACAACTACAGTCACCCACATGATGAAATCATTGGCCTGTACTAAAAGTTAAATCAGCTTCTGGATGAAGAAAGAGTATATTTCAACAATATTACCAGGTAACTTTTAGACTTAAATTGGTATGAAGACGAGAAGAAGCGTAGATAGCATGGTGAGTTGAACACATTAACTGAATTTTCACCCCAACACATAAGAGTTAGAAATGAAATTGTACAATTGTTTTCTGGTGTTTTGTCTATTTGTCCACAGTACAACATCACCATGGAATTTTCTCCAATTAATTGTATTTATAGCTGTATTCAAATAGTCTGGACTTGTACTGGAAGCTGTAAAATGAGAAAGTCCTAACACCCATGTAGAAAGGTAAAGGAGCATGATACTTCTACATTTTTTATGTCCTTTCTATAGTAAGCAGCATTTAACCTTTCCAAGAACTGAAATCACACATGAAACAAGAAATGCAAGTAATAAGGACAAATAGTTCTTCCTTCCTCACAAATAACAGTAAAAAGAAAGCGTAGAAAGAATATTGGAAGGAAATGCTGTGTGACAGGTCTTCTGGAAGTTTTCAGGAAGCATGAAGATTACGTACATTTAAGAGGATAAAAAATCAGATTTCATTTAAACACAACTGATATACATTTCAGTTAATTAAGATGATTATTATGATGTCAGTAGATAAATCTCTTTTGTTTCTTGCAGTGACCTTCGGCAACTACTAACCACTCTCAGTTTATTTCTTCCAGGAAACAAAGGGGCTCACTTATGCAAATAAACTTGGTATGGGCAGATATGAATTACCTTTCTGATGGCTTATGTTGCAGATTTCTAATGCATTCGTTTCTGACAACAATGACTCTGTTTCCAGAATGAATCCTGTCCACTGGAAGAATTATACAAGGTACATATACAGTTATAAAAAATTACTCTCTGAACCTTCCCACAAAAAGGCTGAAGAAACGCAGAAGCAGGTAAGCAAGATAAACCAATAATTATCAGGGACAACAAAAATTCCATATCTTCTTTCTGGAATATACTCACAAGTAGTTTATCCTTCCATCATGTCTTCATCTCTGCCACTTCATCCAGAACAAGAGGTAGGAACTGATAGGCTTTAGACATTGCAGAACAATCACCCAAGCATCAGGAAGGTTCCTCTCCGGACTTTTCCATCCATTCCCAAGCTGCTAATCTATCTGAAGGTTAATTGGAACTCCTTTCTACCTTGCAAAACTACAGTTCTATTTCTCATTCTAAAAAGATTCACTAACACATGGTATTGGGTAAATATCCAAAGTAACACAAGACTTTGAACTTCTGAATGTTCACAGACTACCTAGGCAAGTGCTGTTCATTCCTGTTTACAAAATTTCGTAGTCTTCAGTCTACAAAATGCACCTAAGCACTAAGTTTGACAAGCTTTTCATCAGACAACAGTTAAATCAATTAAATCTGAAACAATTCATCACTAAGAGACATCATTGTAATTTTCCAGTGTGAAGTCAATTGGAATGATAAGAGAGTGATTTTGTGCTAAGTAAGAGATAACATTGTCATGCTTACTTTAATATTTGTATCCAAGTTAAGGGCCAGGGATCAAAATAGAAAGCAAACCTAATTTTAGTCCTGAGTCTCCAACTTCAGGAAACCAGTTAATATACTTACATCCATCCTAGCTTAAGAAATATAGTTGACTATGTTCTTAACTATAATCCAATGCTTATGCTCATTATGTGATGTTTACCTAAATTCATTACCACAAGAAACAGTTCTTCAAGTCACTACTGGAAGACCCTCTAACCAAATCTCAGAAATACATTACCAGATCGAAAACTAGGAGTACAGGATTTAAATATGCCTTTTCATTCAGGATCATGTGTTAACTTTTGCACAATTCTTTTCTGTTATGTGCAAATAAATATGTTAATTCTCAGTGGTCTGAAATAGGGAATGGTATGAAATGCAGTGATATGGTGTGAATAATAGCCAAGTAAACAAAGATGCTGCAGTTTATTTAGGTTTATCTTATAAACAGGCCAGCCATGTGTTCATCAGGCAGGGGCTATGCTGGGCTGGGTTATCACACATCGGTAATGTGCCACATTCTTCTCATGCCACACTGTCGCATTCCTCACTGCGCTGGATGTAATCTCACAGGCTCACAGCCTTGACAGAGTGCAACAAGAGCAAAGTTAAGTGGTCCTTCCTATTAAAGCATCTTCTGGGAGATACTGCTAAGGCTAATTGATTAGTCAAGAATTTTGGGGATGCACTATGACCCAGAAACAAAAAAGGAAGTACTAAATGCTGTAATAAAATGCTATAGAGTCCAAGTTTTTCCCTTTTTCATGTTTATGTAAACTTTTTTGTACTATCTAGAAGATCCATGTTAACTTGATCAAAACCTTGGAATATAATGTAACTCCAAATTCTGGATTATTCCCTGATTTAAACAAAGAAAACGGAAATCTGAACAGTCTCTCTTCTGTAAACAGAAATGGAATAAAATCAGATCCCATCTACTGCTCATGCTCAGAGGTATTCAGGGAAATTAGAAAGGCATTTCTGCATTGGCAGTTTCACTCAAAATGATTTTTTTTAATTGAGGAACAATACTAAAGATATAAAACAAAATAAGAAAATGGACACTTTAGTGCTTCTGTTTGTCTAGAAAGTATTTTACTTCTTCTAAGATATTATTTTAATCAGATTTATATTTTTCTATTATGAGGAGACCCAAGACTGGCTCCACAATATTTAAAAAAATAAGTGATTCCATTCTATTGAGTTAGCTAGAACAGATAGAACATCATCCAGGAATAAATATTTATGCAATTAGACATGTTAATTTTGTGCAAAGCAATGCTCTTAACCAAAGGCAAACGAAATGAAGTCACAAAAATTAATTTAAATGAAAGTGAACATAAATTTGGAAAGCAGCACATTTTTTGATAATGAAGTTTACTCACACAGTGACGTGTGAACTCATTTTCATAGACTACTATTCTTTAATATTTTTCTGACAGGTAAAAATAAATTATGACTTAAAATTTACAACAAAGTTGTGACAAAAGCTTATGTTAAAATAAGAGGGATACATGTTCAGGAAGGGGCAGGAAGAATTTAGCTCTGTTCTTTCACAACTTATGTATTTTCACTTATACTTTTGTAAAAGCTCAAAAATCTCCAGCCACTTTTGGAATTCCAGGCATAGATAGTCTATTTAGAGTTAGACTGTATATCTACATTTTAAATATTCATACCATCTTCAGCACATCACTATATGAAATGATTCATCACTTTCCTGATACTGAGCCAAGGAAACAGGTTGGTTTCTATTTATAGAAGACTCTTTGTAAAGAAAGGAAATGCAAGGAAAACTAAAGATATTAAGTAAACAGCACTTAGAATTGTGGTCTACAAGTTATAGTATGAAGTTCTCCATAAGATTTATTGCAAGGAGAGGCTTGTTCTATAAGAATCCAGAAAAAATCTCCACTATCCTATTCTCTTACTTTATGATCTCCTAAAAAATCTTAAGATTCCTAAAAAAGTAAAAGGCTATTGAAGTAATTTTTTTTTTTTTAGTCATATCATGGAAGGAATTAAATTTTTGCCAGGACCATATAAGATTTTTTGATCTTTACTTGATACAGTGGAATAATGCCAATTAATAGAACAATGCCGGCTTCCCTTAGAAGCTTTGGCTCTCATTAAGAAAGAATCAAATATTCAGACACAATGAAAAATATTTTGGCTGAAAAGTTTCTTATGTCTGAAAATGTTCAAGTCAAAAAAAAAAACTAGATAGATTTTTTAGAAATAAATTATATATTTTGAGGTTTTAAATAAAAATGGAATGAGAAGTTAAAAATATTGATTGTTCAGGACATAATTTTTAATGTAAACATAAATACAGGCATTTTCTGTTAGAGAATCAAGCCTTGATTACTTTCTTCCAAACAAAAATGCCAAACTAGAGAAAGTTAAAAAAATTTCAATGACAAAATAGCTTTTGTCAGAATCATAGAATTATTTGGGCTGGAAGGGTCCTTAAAGACCCTCTGGTTCCAACCTCCTTGCCATAGGCAGAGATACCTTGCACTCGGCCAAGTTGTTCAAAACTCCACCCAGCCTGGCCTTGAACACTTCCAGGTTTTCTGGGCAACTTGTTCCAGTGCTTCATCACCCTCACAGTAAAGAATTTATTTCTAATATCCAATCTAAACCCACTCTCCTGTAGTTTACAGCCATTCCCTCTTGTCCTATGTGCAAGGAAAATATTATTTAGGCAAAAAACCCTACTTTTTCTAAATTCAAATCTAACACTGGTTACATTCCTACAGCTCTGACTTGCAAAAGTTTGTTTATATACACAAAACTACTCACACAGCTGAGTGCAGTCAAGAGGCAGGGAACTACTCACAAGTGCAAACTTATGTTTATGTGTTTGCAAAAGCAAGGAGTTACTTTACAACTTGGTCATGCAACAATAAAGCAATGCAGGTATTAAACGCTCATCATTAAAATTTTAATGTAGAGCATGTGTTATAAAGAATGTAAAAGAGACAAATCCCAGCTCACCATTCTTTTGAGAATGCAAAAAATGTATTATCTCCTCCTCATGAGTAGGCTATTACCACAAAAAAAAAAAAAAAAAAAAAAAAAAANAAAAAAAAAAAAAGGAACACTGAATCTGAGTTGACATATTATAAGCTACAGATTTCTCAACCATGGAAAAACACATTATTGTCATTTTTATTTCTGTAGAAAGCATAATAATGGAAGAGGAAAAAAACCTTTAGCCTTATCTTCAAATATAAATTTAACATTTTGTTTTCTGTTTTTGTCTTATTCTCATTTCTGTATTGTCAGATACAGTGATGAATTTCTTTCTCCTGTCTGCCAAAGTCCCCTAGAAAACATTTATTATATACCTGCATGTAAACTGATCCTTGATTAGAAACTTGCTTAGAAAATGTATTTTTGAATGTTTCATTCTGGAGTTCTAGCTTTAGAATTATGTATTAATTTACTTATTTTAAACATGTCGAAGTTTTTTGTTTCATCATAGTCACCAAATACAATTGTACAGTCAAGATTCCTAAATAAAAAAACCCTAAAATCAGAGTTAATAATCAAACCAATGCTGATGCTAGGAATTCTGAGATGTGTACAGGTCACAACAATAAAGCACAATATTTATTTTGAGCTAGAAAGATCTGCATACTTTTTGAGGAAGAATGTTCAAAAGTCAAACAGATACAAATTCTATCATGAAATCTTTCAAATTTTCAAAATGTGCAGAGAGCTGTTATCTCAGTTCTGAATTTATTTTTGATACAGTTTGTACACAAGAGGCTTCATTTTTGATAAAACTGTACCATGCTGCATTATTATACAAACATATTCAATGGATTATCAGGAGACGTATCACAGCACAAAGGCCTGAGGTATTGAAATGTAGGTAAAGGAGTAAAGGAAAGTCAGTAAAGGCAAAAGAGACACAGGAGTTATATCAATGTACAGGGGTTAGACTAGTCATACACATAATCTCATGTGAGAATAACAGTAAAATCTCAGGAAATTGGAATATAGTATGAAAAAAAAAAAAAGTCCTCCTAGAATTTAGGATGTTTCAGGTCAAACACAGCCCTGGAACAGATGTAATTTCAGACATTTTTGTGTTCACTGGATGAATTTCCAGTTGCTGATAACTTTTTTGGCTTCTTATAACCACTCCCAAATTATTCTCCAGGGAATTATACTGAGGCAAAAGGAAATCAATGCCAATGGACATAAGTTTCTTCTACCACGTACAAGTATTTTCCATATTACTAGGTTTCTGAATAATTTTCTGAAATCTGGAATCCACCTAAAATTACCAAAGCTGAATTTTGAACCAAAATAGTTTAGTTCTTAGTATTTCTCATTAGAATTTGGTTTGCACGTTGTTGAAGGCCACTGGAAGGCAAACACAAAAGCTAACATTAGCTGAAGGTTAGTCTCAGTCTCTTCAACATTTATAGTACAGGAAGAGGTCAGATTCCTCCTGAAGTGAATCAAAATGCCTAAAATTAAATTCTTATTTGGAACTGACTCCTAGAGAAACTTTCTACTCACAAATGAGTAGAGAGTAATTCTACGGAAACAACCCTCCTTAGCACAATTGTTAACCTTTTGACATTCTTTGATTCTCCTTTCTCCTCCTCCCCCTGTTAAATTATCTCTTATTCTGGATGTATTTTAATATCATCTTAGGCAGGACTTTTTGTCTTTGCGTGTGTGTGTATGAGCAATGTTAAAAAATCCAATACTTCTAGTCTTTTTTTCATTATTTTATTTTGTATTTTGGGGCCTTAGGTTTGAAGGAACATGTGATATTTTTTTACCCTCTGTCCTGGAAATATTTCTTCCTGTCATTTTCTCTACGCATCTCACATGTTTGTAGGCAAATTCAGCTCAGAAACCTAGCAGAAATACCAACCATACTTTTTTTTTTTGTTGCTAGATTAATTTTCAGACAAAATACTTAATTGAATCAATTAAAGTCTCTTAGGGGTGAGCTAAAGGAAGCAGCAGGGCCCTTTGGCCAGGAGGGGAGGTGAGAAAGTGACTGCCTTTTCCAGCAGTGGGAAATACAATAGTCACTCTGTGACTATGGTCAGACAATCTATTCCAGCTGCTCGAACAGACCCTGTCACTTTGTTTAAGAAGTTACCACATAAAGTCACCAACCCTGGAGACTTATCATTGCTTGACCTACCTCTCAGGTTCTCTATATTTTCTTTAAGCATCCATACATAATTTTGGTTTTAAAAAAATGGAGCAAAATGTAATGACGAAAACCTTTTTTGGAATAAGCTTTTGATATGAAACGTTTATTTTTTTATATGTAGGGCAAATTATGTGCTGAAAGGTAGCAATGATTCAGATAGCACATTACAATAATTTTATAAGAGACACTTACAGTCATCAACATATTAGGTTTTCTGTTTGTTTGGTTTTTAAAAGCAAAGTACTATTTTATATGTATTGAATCACTGGTAGCCCCAGGTTCAAATTGTTCCTTCTCTCCCTCCTTCTCAACCATCTAGATACTGGCACTAGGATGGACTTCCACCTATGAAAACGAACAAATATAGACCCTGGTGGAGCACAATTCTACTTCTGTTCACAGCTGTCCATGGTATTAGTAAATATTTTAAAAAACTACTAGTAAAAAAAAATAAAAATAAAAAAAATAAGTACATCTACAGTCAGAGTTGCTGCTGTGTCACATTGTCCTGAGGATGCTTATATGATCACACATATATCATCACACATATAGGAGTGACAGTAGTCTTTCTTGCACCCTCCCCACCGCCCAAAAAAATCTGCCTTAAATCAGTAGGTGTTCTGATAATGAAATGGATGCATGAAAGCAAGGCATTACATTCCTGAATATGCATGCTATTCATGCTTCCTTTTTTAAAGATAATATATGAACAATAATTCATTGCTTGTGAATAGGAACAGCAGCAAAAATATGTACTTCTAATTGCAGTGAGTAAAAATTACAGTAAAGGAAGGATTTATGGATGTATAAGCAGGTTTGCCTCTGAATCATTCTTGTCAAACAAATTCTATTATGGGCACTTTCGTCACAGTCGTTTGTTTTTCTTCTGGGGTCCATTTCCCCCAGACCTTCCCCACAAGTTGCTATTCAGGAAACCTGTGGTTTGCTTAAGACAAGATTAACACCTACATTTAATCTATAGTACAAAATCAGAGATGTATGTTACTCTTATGGCTAACTTCATACAGAAAAATTGTTTACTAATTCCATAAATAATTTATGTTGCAAAATATCTCAATACAAATTGATAAAACATGACAAGGCAACACCCA
>VWYO01011521.1:1300356-1332877 GCA_013400275.1 Rhadina sibilatrix
GGGCCCCCCCCCCCCCCCCCCACCCCTTTGATGTGTGGACAGAAGAAATAAAATGTCATATTCTACATGTTGATGAAAACCAGAATGGATAGAAGTGAGACACTGGGCACAGAAGTATTTATAAAACGTAAAGACATTAAGCAGTGAGATTGTCAATTAATTAATAACTAATGAACTGTTATAATCTTCTTTCTTACTAAGCCAACAGTATATTCCCATGGTCCCTTTTTAATAATTGAATATGAGATGGTTTAAAAGTCGATACATTTAAGATGGCTTTGATAATGTCAATAAGTGGGTATTCTTCTGCCTTGTTCTACTGCTGTCTAATTCACCGCAAGTGTGCTCTGCTTCATTAACTTCCATTTTATTATAAAAGAAAAAGAAATTTATCATAAGCACACATTAAATGGTGTGACTTTAGCTTCCTGCAATGGGCAAAGTAATGATTAAAATATGTGTCTGCTACCTTATGGCCAGTTGGAGGGACGCCACTAATGTTTGAAAAATAATGGTGTTGCGTGACAGTTGTTACGATGGCAGGGGGTGATGTGTCAGTCATTTATTCCCTGTGGTAGAAATTTCATATGGGGAAGCAAAAAAAAAGCATCATATGACTGGCATTTGTAAGCCTAACTTGTCTTATACTAACTAACTGGCTTTGCCTCCCTTTTGAGAGGGAAAAAATCAGCATTGATTTGGCCAAAGTGAATCTTATTAATTTTAAGAAGGAAGCAGTTTGGATTTGGTAAATTCAGGAGTTAATTTACATTACATTAAAACAGAGTGTGAATGTAAGCTCAGAAAAAAGATCTTCTAAGATTACTTCCCTTTCCATTTTAATTTGCATTTGAAAAAAAAAAAATTGTGCTTGGACTTTATTATGTGTGTCACTTAACGCGCATCTTTTGAAGCTGCTGCCACTCACACTTTCATCATATTTTCAAGACACCAATGGATAGCCATTAATAATATGTGTATGTTGGATTGCCTGCAGACAATATTGATAATAAAAATATTAGTGTAAAAGTTGTTATTTGCAATTTCCATGCACAATATCTACAATGTCTCATGAACTTCACATTGGAATTCTACACATGGAAGAAGAGAAAATTGGTTGAGCCAGGATTTACTCAAAACATATAAAAGAATAAGTCTATTTAGGTCTTTATACTCATTAAACAAATAACAATTGCAGGACACACGTTAGCATTAACCTAGGAGTCCCTATTTCCCTGCAGTACTGTCAAGAGGAGAATGCATCTTCTTCAAAAATATTAATTAATAAGTTAAAATGTCTGAATTTTGAACCAAAATAAATTTTAAAAACTCAAACAATATTTGACAGAAGGCTAGAGTGAAATAAAACATAAATGATTTGAACAGTAAAGAATAAGCCAGTCATATTATTTTATGAAAGTGTCCACCTACAGATGAAGATTAATGGAACTGATTAGGGCTAGTTAATCAAAAAATTCCACTAACAATCCCTCCCAATAGTTTCCCAGAAAGATTTTGCAGTCTTCTTCCATAGACATCATGCATATACTGAACCAAAGATTATATATCATATCTTATTTAAGAGTGTTGCAAAATGAATTAATATTAGATATTCATTGGCTTCAGAATGGATTTAGATTTCATTAGAAATTGAGCTTTTTGTGGGTTAATGGAGCAGGAAAAACAGCAATCACAGTAGTAGGTCCTCATTCTCATAAACTATTATGTAGTTTGGAAAATAAATAACGTGCATTGTTTCTAAACACACAAGGAAATAGATTTACTACATTGACTGAATATTCTACTACATATTAAAAGCAACCACAAGAAAGGAAATAATTAAGACTAAATACCTCTAAAGGTCACACAGTCAGTAAAGAGTGGGTATATTGTAGAAAATACAATTTTAAATGGGAGAAAACAAAATCAATCTCACTGTCCCTAGGCTTCTTAACATCATGTTGTTTTCATCTTGTTGACCAACACAGTTGAAATATATAAACCCCATTATAATCTTCCACCTTGGCACCAATCCTTTCAGTTCTAATCTCCTTGACAGAAATGGTTCTGTTTTCAAGTCAACTCAAAACACAGCTGCTGTCATCTTCCTAGCCTGGAGCTCTGATGTAAATAATCACACCATCTTTGCACACCTTTCTGGCTTGCTGTTTTCCGCTGTATCAGACTCAGAGTTCTGGTCCTGTAACTATGGTTCCTTCTTCCACTCACCCCCTTCAGTGTATCAGCCTACTCTGATTTCCATGCTACTCACCCTATCGACCAGCTTTGAACATGTTTTATTGATTGCTCCTTACAAACAGCTTTGTATCAAAGGAAACATATCAAAGCTTTTTTATTACGGAGAGCAAACTGAGAGGCGACAGAGAAGGAGTGCTCAAAATCCTCTGCAGTATGAGCTCAAAAAAATCCTATATCACCCCCAGTGCCAATTCTAGCTGTTCAGTTTCCCTAGAGCAGCTGCTGAACTTACTAACTGTAGCATGCACTGATGTGTGTCAGCTCTCTTAAAAAAATCTGTCAATATCTTGGCCAAATATTTTTGACTAAATAGATAATTTAATTTCAGTGCAGTAAGGTGTTTCAGCAAGGAGTAGCAGCTAAAATTTTTCAAGATGAAAGAGACAATGCATATAAATCCATCTTCATCCCTCATAGTTTTGTTCATATGAGTCAGAAGGCTCCTCAGAGATGTTGCCATTATATCCATCTGAGAGACAAAAAACTCCCTCACTTCCATTAAAGTTGGAGTAGAGCTTATGAGAACCTACAGCTGCAGTCACAGAGGAGATCACTGGTTTCTTCAGAAGGTTCTGTGATCACTGAGAATTAAATAGCTCTAATTTATAGAATTCCCTTCTGTCCTGCCAACATCTATATCCTTCTACAGACATATCTATCCCACTACCATTAATGAACAGACTGGAGAAATGCTGGAACAAATGAGTAGTGAGCAGCGCAGAAGACCTCAAACCCTCAGAGAATGGAACAAAAGTCTTCTCTATAAAAGAGGGATGCTCTTACTCCTCTCTGTGCAAACATTACTCAAAAAGCTGTGTGAATGGCTGTATAACAGCTAAACATTAATCTCCTTAGTAAATGGACACAAAGAGAAATGTCTGGAAAAGTTATTTTTATCATTTGGTAAGTCTAGGAGTGTTGAGAATGTGTCTGACTGAAATATTTCAGATTACTTAACCAAAGCTTATCACACAGAAATCATGTCCTCTTTTGAAAAATTACTTTCATTTTAGCTGCTCATTTTTGATCAAATGATTGCATCAAAAAAGGGGGTTCAGCTTGGGTTCAGCTGAGAAGCAGCACAGAGGAAATCCTGTGTATTGCTTATAACACAGCTACTAGAAGCCATAGTAGTCTATTTTAAGCTCTTTAACTGTCAACTGATTCTACTTACTCAGCTTTAAATCTTATTACTTATGGTTCAATTTATGCTGATGATAACCTTTACAATCAAAGAAACTGGAAGATAACAGGTGTTAGGCATGCAAGGATGTATACCATATCCAAGTTACTGAAAATAGCTACATGAAAACAAGAGCTTTGTTGTTTCTTTGTTTGAAAACTGCAAATGAGACCTATTAATAATAAAGTTTTCACCCAAGACTCTAAAAGCATTTAAAGAATTGTTATTATAAATTATTATGAATGCTAATAAATACCATAGACTTACCCACTTAATACAAAGATCCTTTCTTTTGACTGCTCATAGATCTTGTTTTGCTTATTTTCAGAACTGGCCTGACAGGAAATAATGTGTCCTTACCCTTATTATATGGACAACATATCAGAATACAAGAAGCTTTGGAAGCGCAAAGTTAAAAGCTATTTAGGATCCTGAACTGACCCTGATTAAAAAAATTTTGAAATCTCTTAGATTAAACATACTGACAGTCATTTGAGGAGGGAAAAGAATTTGATCAGGACAATTGTTGAATTAGGTGTGAAAAGCTGTTGATCATATTTAAAACCAGAACGTAGAGATGTTAAGCAATGCACTGTGAGGGAAGCTTGGATGCTGACACAAAAGAATTTAAAAAAACCCCAAACATTTCCTCAGCAGACAGTGGTTAAATTTCTCCCAGCAAGGGAACCATAAACTCAAAAAGACTGGAAAGATGCAAACCAAGTAATTTCATTGCTCTAATAGTTCCATTTTAAGGGTAGTTTTTTCCTGTTAGGTTATCCTTTTCTCTTTTTCTATGGTAAATCAGCGCAGGCTGTCAATTAGTTCATAAATAACCTCATCTCAGAACTTCTGGTATTCAGTTAAGCTAATTACATGATTGCAGGCAGCCCAGACCTCAAAGGGTTGTTTCCTTCTACAATCCTGGCAAAGGCTTTGGGAGTTCCTGGCTATGTTAAATAAAAATTTAACACATTGCTTACCAGAGATCAATTGGACTTATAAACACTGCAGCAGGTTTGGTATTGTAGAAGATTATTAACATTGATTTTGTTTGCTTTTGTTTCAGTTCATAGTAGCTCAATAATACTGTGAAGCCCTGAATTCAGAGTGGAAGTCTCCAATAAACTAGCTGCTTCAAGAACCAAAATATTAATTTTAAAATACTGTATTTAATACAAATGTCTGGGAGGTAGTTTTAATGATCAAACTTTATTCCATAACTGATAAACAATATGGAGTAAAGTCCTTATTGCAAAATTAAAATGCTTATTTTTTTACTGCTTACAACTTGCTCATGAATACTACTGAGCAGATGTATCTATTTTTATGCTGAGAATGAAAAAAATATTTTCACACTTGGGAGCATGTTAAAGAAGACTTTGACTCCCTTAAACAGCAAGTAAGCTTGGCTTTGGTTATTGGATGTGAAACTATTTTTTAGCAAAGGCATTAAAAATGGCAGTGCTTAAACACAGAATCTAAATATGATATCATATCACATATGATACCATGTTGGGTACAAACACAAGTTTACACCAAATTTGTAATTGATTCTATCACTTCTCACTGTCCTGTACATACCACACCTAACTTCTGAGCTTCAAGTGAGATACATTTCCTTTCTCACTGTTTCTCTTTTAACCACTAATATTTCTCTTTTCTTCATCTTAAGAATCAGCAAAAGCGTTGGAGCTGAATACAGCAAATTGTTAATTGGTGCTGGCCAAACTCAACAACTGATTTGTTTTAATGTATTTTTGTATAAAAAAAATTGAGAAGGTTTCTGTTCCAGTATGCATAGTAATTATGTGAGAGAGAGAACTGGTTGATGACTAAACTATCAACTATGTAAGATTCATTTCAGTTGCAATTTGCAACTCATCACTGAGTTTCCTTTAAATGTTTCTTTGAGTCTAAACCCATTTGAATATCAAAATAAACAAGTAATATTTGGACAAACCTCTTTTTTGAGAAGTGAATGAAAAAAGAAATTTTAGCTGTCTGAAAAACTTGACATACTCTGAAGGACATATTGGCACCAGAGTAGGACTTTTCAGTGTCACAGTTTAGATCTCTAATTTTAGATATACTTAATTTAATAAGTCTTTTGAGACTGAAGACCATTTCATCAGCAATACTAATTTTCTGCGGTTATAATTTTTAACTGTAGAAAAAATCAGTATTGTCTTGCCTGTTTAAAAGTAATGATAAAATGCAGCCTTAACAGACTCAAACTGAAAAAAAAAAAATCTTAAACAAGAACTAATTAGAACCTAAAGGTCATGAAGAAAGTTCACAGTGATTATACCTTACGAACTCCTTCACAGCATTTTTCTAATATATTGGAAAAACTTCTACTGAGGTTCTCACCAAGTTGCTAAACACAATTCCAATCTGTAAACATTCTGCACACAGTAATTTGCATTAGTTCCACATAATGTACAGCAGCATTAATTGAGTGGATAGCATCTGTACATCTGTTAGCTATTAGTCTTTACTCTAATTCATTAGATCTTTATCATTTACCTGAGCAGCCCATCAAGATCAGGCAAAGGAGACCTTGGCTCATGTCATCTGTAGAACACAACAGTCTGGAATATTAAATTCTCTTGTGTATGCCCAGCTACTTTATATGAACAATGATCTCACAAATTTTGGTTAAGGATTTTCAAATTGCCCTTTTGTGTGAATGAAACCTCCAAAAATTATCCAGGTCTAATCTGTGCAACTGCTGTGAAACTATGGTAAATACCATTCGAGCCAATTCCTGATGTGCTTAGGATCTTTCTGATCTGACTGAACTGCATTTCTGCAATTCCTCCAAGTTGCCTTCCACTTTTGGTCCAACTCAGAGTTGATAAAAATTGTTATTAGAACAATGCATTTACACAATCCAGCTGATTGTTGTACTTATTTTTCACTGGTAACTATAAGTCATGGATTTAAGTTTAAATGATCCAGTTCTTCTGGTTCATTTAAACTTAAATCTTCTATCCTTTCTTCCATGTCCATCTCAGAGGTAATGAAATTCAGACAAAATATAAAGATTGAAGACATGATGAAAAATGTTATTTTGAAGCAGTGCAACAATCAATGCAAATTGCACTGCATATTGCTTATATTAATTTCAAATCACCTACTTACACCACAGATTTGATGACTAAATCCTTTGGCAAATAATCTCACTGTCCATGTGGAAAGTGGGGGTGTCACAGACATTTAAATATTTACACCAGTATTACTTCGAGATGAGTTCCACTTACCCTTATGGAAAGAATCTGACTCTTCTTGGAAGCCCACTGACCTGAAAAGTTTTCCTAAAATGTGCAGATTCTCTTTGATTGGGGAAATTACAGGATTGTCACTATAGATCTTTTTAAAACAGGTAGTGAGAGAAGAGGCTTTCAACAAAGAAAATGTATTTGATTAACGGACCAGAAAATGAATGATTAGTCATTCTTACTAATTAAGCAGAGCAAAATCGATGTTGCAGTAATAAATTCAGTAAGGAGTCATACATCTTTGGTATATCTCTTGGCCAAAAACATGAAAACAGGTACAAGTGACATAATAAGAGTCTCAGTGTGTTACACCACTATGCTGAAACTATGAAGAAATGACTTATACACTAAAATTTAACAAGAAGACATTAAAATTAACAAACAAACAAACAAACAAACACCCCCTAATTCAAAATACCTAAATTCTTGGCAATCTTGAATGGATTAAAGAAATAATTTTCACACAGGCTAATAATATCAGATACCTACATGAACAAGCCTGACTCTTCCCAGAAAAGTGATGACTTATCTACATGGGCAGGCTTTACTCAGCCATGCAGTGCTAGACAGCTGATGGTACAGAGTAGCTGCTTGCAAATGAATAGTTTGTTTTATTTCATGATGAGTAATTTCCTGCAGGCATAGAGAAACTTTCTCAAGATCTTCTCTTTCTGAGAAACTTTCTGAGAAACTTTCTCAAATGAATGTTTATTGTAAGTTGGGCTACAGCTTAAGTCCTGTTGCATCACTGGCCTCTCTGGGGGGGAGGGGGATTTGCAGTGTAAGATGGAAGTGTTATGAAAATTAGCTGGGTGTCACTGCAATTCCACAATATAATTAGGTAAAAGAGCCAACAAACAAACACCCAAAACCCCCCAAAACCCAAACTGCCTAATTAATTATATCCCAAATCAACGTGTTATGTTTGTTAGGTACATTAACAATACAGTTATCTATCCTATTAAGTTGGCAATCATGGATGTCCAGTTAGGTGGACATTGCAGTAACACTTGATATTTCACTGTGAAGCTGTACATCTGTAAGCCAGTGGACTTGTCCATAACTCTTGGCACAGCTGTTACATGAGCACATGTGTTTGAAGATGTGTCAGCAGAAAGAAAACAAAGTGGGAGGAAAGAGGGAAAAAAGGAAGAAGAGGGCGTGGAAGGCTGACTATTGCAAGACAGTGACAGAGAAGACAGGTTTTCTTTCTAAAAAGGGAAAACAGCAAGCAGGACTGGGAAGCAATGAACAGAACTTTAAAGGCTCACATGGCAGCTCATGCTTTAGTGATTTTCTCCACAGAGATGCATTCTGAACATTTGAATGACTGAAAGGCTAGATGGCAGTAAAGATGAGACACAGTCTACTTCAGAGACATCTCAGCTGATTTTAGACATTGGATTCTGTACAGTTGAAAAGCTTTTTCTGCTACTGAGTTATTGTTAGCCCTGGCATCTGCAGAAGCTTTCAAAGGAAACTGCAGGTTGATGCTTACGCCCGGTGGCAAAATCTGACTTATTCCACCATAATTTAAAGGTCTGATCTTTGGTCTTGGACTTCCTGTGATTCATTTTCATGCTTTAACTTTAATGTGTATTGCAACTGCAATTCCAGTTACAATCAGCCTTAGCTATTGTCTTTATTATGACTAGAAAATATCTCTGTTGTGATTTCTTATCTTCAGGGTTTCTGGACTCCTGACTTTCCTGACGACAAATACATTTAGTATTTCTACATAGATCCATATGAAAAGATATCAAAGCATAGTATAGGAGTAAAACAAAGTCCTAATTTCACTGAGTACAGGCACCAGCAAGTGCAAATATGCAAAGTCCTGCTGGCAACTTTAAAATAGTTGGTTGCCATTCAATCAGCTTCATCCAAAGTAAATCCAGACCACACAATTAAGCTAATAAACACACTGGACCACAGCAATAAACATCTTGCTAAGGCTGAGAAGCAGTATGGCAGAAAGAATCAAGATTTGGCACACAGACACATAAGCTGAGAATCCTTAAAAAGCGTATGTGGGATGTATGTGGGAACTATGGCCTCAATAATGTTAATAACACTATTTATTATTCTTTATGTGTTTTACTGGAGATTCCCTTATAGTTCAGAATCTCCATTGTGTGACCCCCTACAGACACAGGTAAAAAAATCATTCCTGTATTGAAGACCAAATAGATTGGGTGGAGGAAAGAAAGCAAAAGCCTAAATGTTCATCACGGATGCACATGTCATTTAAATGTAAAAGTAGAGAAACCAGAGACAATGCTGATTCCTATCACTGTGTTACTTTAGATTGATTTTGTGTTAATTTTTATGTAGATCACAGCTAGTCTTTTCAAACTCTTAGCATTATACAATTTACTTAGGCTTTGCTTCTGATTTTAATTCTGTATCATGTTTTGCTGATACAATCTGGTCACAACCGGATGCTAAATTGTAAAACTAAGATGATTCTGATTTTTTAGGATATCCTTAAAACTTATCCCAGTGTCTGTTGCATCATTTGGGTTTTGTTCCATTTGCTATTATTTTTAATTATTTTGCACTATTGAGAGTCAGCTGCAGTAATAGATGCCTTTGATGCTGATAGGTGCTGGGCTCCTACTGATGGCAGCAGGAAATACATGATATCAGCACTCCTCAGGTTTCACCCTACAGTCTTCATTGGGTTGACAAATATAGCCAAAGCCTGTGGGAGGAGGAAACCTTTGCAAATCTCTGCAGTCTCAAATATTACAGCAATGACAGTCTTTAGTATCTAACAGAACTCACTTTTCTGAGGAAGATCAAAATTAAAATTATGGTTTTGTTATAAGCTGCGTGGAGCTCAAATAAATTCCTTAGCTTTATGAAAACAAGCTGCTGTTACCAGCCCAAAATGTTAAGAGAAATTATCTTTATATCATCAATCATCAGAGAATTTTTCTTTAAATCTAACATAAACACTACCTTTTACAGTTGTTCTCTAAAACATCCAAGCTTTTTTGTCATCTTACAGATCTCTTGGAGCCAAAAAGAAATTCAATTAAACACAAAAGCCAAACATAACCTTGTGTTTCATTTATTCATCAAAATAATAATGTCATTTTGAGGAATAAATGCAGTAACTGGCAATAACATAAAGTATTCTCTCTTGTTTGGTATGACACTGAAATGTCTTGATTTTGCTCTTGGATAAAGTTGTAATTTTATCTTTTTTTTTTTTTTAATTTTATTTTCTTGTTCTTAGTGAAAAAAATAAAGTTATAATGACTAAAAACCCCACAGCCTCAACCCTGACATTGAAGGTATTACTCTCTGGAGCAAATTTTGATGGGGATGGCTGTGAACAAATATTTGGAATATGGTATCATGTTCTGGGATGCTGTATAATGATGCTTAAGGTTCTTGAGTTTTGACTAGACATTATAATGTAAGCCCTGCTAAAAATATGTTTTGCTTCTTTCACAGGTATAGTCTTCAAATATGCTTCATTCTTGACGATTTTCTGGTAACATAAACAGGCCTCAGAAAAACATTTAAACTTTCCTTCAAAGCATATTTAGTGGCTATATCCCCCATTAAACAGTTTATTTTATAATAATAGGTTTTACAGAGATCATATTAGCTTGTTAAGTGTGAAAATCTCCCCTTTTAGCATCTAAATAAAAAACTTTATATAGAAATATTTTAATAGAAGTAAGGATAAAGAAAGGGCTAATCACTTGTTCAGATCTCAGTAACTTGTTCCATGTTAAGTTTTCAAAAATTTATCTCCTCTAGTAATGGAAGTTCTACGTGGTGCTCCTTCAATAGAATTTTCGAAAACTGAAATATCAGAACAGGAGGGAGTATTTCCCTAATTTTAGTCCCATCTATGTTTTTAAAAATTTTATTCTTTCACTCATCATTATGGCCCCATGGTATCAATCTCAATGTGACGAAATTCACATATTTCTAAGCTGAAGTCCTGCCTTTTCAAAAGTATTCATATAACCCTTCTTCATGTATCAGTTCCTACAGCTTCCAAGATCTTTTATTGCTTGCTTTATGTAGATTGCATTCAAAAAATTTGTGTTTTATTTGTGGTAATCTTGTGGAAATCAAGAAATACTCAAAAAATAGTGACACCAGATGCATGCATGAGTATGTCTTTCTTAGCTCTTTGAAGACTTTGTCTACACAAGGTGAATCAGCTATTTTTTGTCCTCTACAGTATATTGAAAATTTATTGTCCACCATCACCCCTGCCTGCTTTGTCATTGCCGGGTTTTAGAGTATCCCCCACAGTCACTAATTGCAGAAACGCAGCTGGATAGAAATGAAAACATGTAAAACTGCTACAACTTTCCTTCTGTTATTGAGTCTGAAGGGCACTACCGGAGCTGAAAAAATTAATAATACCACTCTGGGACTGTGTGTGAGTGGAGTACCAGGAGAGGCATTACTTGAGTGCATTTCCATAGCTGTTTCCATCGGCCAGTGTCTGAAAAAGCCCTAACTACAATTATTGCTGCTTCTCCCAAGATGTGTGCAGGCCAATAACAGCAGATACACCAACTGTTCTATCTCTGAAATATCACCTTTTTACTACTGCCATGGTACAGTGACGGCTGGCAGCCCAGCAAAACAAAATCTGCACTCTATGCTGGTTGGGGTGACTTGGCCTGCTATGCACTGCAAACTGTAATTGAAAATAAGTATCCCTCATCCTGAATTTCACTTTATCTGCCACCCAGCATTGAATAAATGATGTTTCTCTTCAGTCTATTGTGGCTGCTTGCAAGAGACTATGAGTAAGGATCACCAATGTAAAAAAACCCCAAAACATTATTAGCTTGGAGCTATTGCATTTGTGTGAGAATTAGACATCAAAAAACCATGCAGGCAGAAATGGAGATACAGAATCATGTATCCAGAGAACTGCTTTGTATTTGAGTATCTACGTGTTTGACAAGGCAACATAGAATATGGTATTTAGCTACAAACAGAAACCAAATTGGACAGCCTATTTGTGTTTCTTGATCTAAAGTAAAACACTGAGGTATAGCCTTGATTCCAGTAAAGAAGTGGCAATTTTAGGTTGAGGCATCTTTAAAAAGAGCAGCATAAAATAATTAATGGTACACACTGAAAGGGTGTAGCTTCACAACATGAGACAATGCCAAGAAACTATGAGAAGCACAGATCAAACATAGGAAGGGAAATTCTAGCAGATAAAGGAAACGATAAAAATACTTTCAAAATAGCTCACAAATATTGAACTTAGGAAAACAGCAGTTACTGAATAATAGAATGAGCCCATTTAAAACCCAGCAATTAGAGTTGGTTAACCACAACATTGTAATAACTTCATTAATGGAGCAATCAAAGGCAGATTAGTTTCTGGTTTTGACAATATATTGAATTTAAAACCTCAGTTTTAGTCACTCAGAAACAAGTTATATATTTATAATTAATTTGCTGAACAGGTTCGGGTGAAACATTTTGGTACAGCATAACTGGACAGTGAAAGGCACTTTCTTCAAACATGCTCAGTAGCAAGGGTACCTTCCCTGGGACACTGAACACCACTTTCAGTTCTTGATGAGCTGTCACTGAACGGCTTGTGCACTCTGATCACCCATTTATGAGAATAAGTTTTGAGAAGGAGAAGCCCTGAAACTAGTATTTAACTTGTGTGGCTTTGATAGTAACACATCAATGAAGAGATTGCAGAACAGTATGAGAGAAATACACTCTTCAGAGTAACATTTAAGCTCAGATCATCTTACTTTTCCTTGTAACATGCTGGCTCAGAATAATGGAGAGAACTGAGCCCAAGTTTCTGTGCTATAATGAAAAGGAACTGTTAGAAAACAGGTAATAATATCAATTCCTTGTGCCTTCTGTCTGGCAAGTATGCAGGGGAAAATCCTATACCTTCCATTACTTTGGATTTGTTCAATGTACTATTGTACATTGAAATTAAACATGTTGACCTGATTAAGCCAGTATCTAATTTATTCTCAAATGCTTTTTCTTCAATTTTTGCCATATATCTAGTGAGTCAAAAATATTTTTTTTTGTTCTTTAGTAATGACTACTGCAGCAGAGTCAGATCCAGCATAACATCATTTATTTGGCAATTAGTACAAAAATTTGTAATAAAAATAACTGACTTCATCAAGATTTTAGCATATCTTTGAAAGCAGCACTTTAAATGTACTGAATTGTTCTCCAAAACAATAACATTTCCTTTTTAAAAGTCGGAAGCCAGAGATCCTAGTTAAGCAATCATTAACCAAAAGAAAAGAAAAGAATATAACCTCAATCCAGAGAGCCTGGATTTTGTTTAACTGAACAAACTCTAAGCCTTCAATTTAAGCTTATGTACAAATGTTTGGAAAACACTCCTCAAGAACTCATTTTCATTCGCCATTGTATTTATGACTTATACAGTAAAATCTTACTAGGATTGCTTATCTTTTCAAACAACTTCATTCTAAATCATAGAAATTTATTTTTTTTTCCCTGTGGAAGAAGAGGACTATTTCCCTCTTCATAGAAAGTCCCTAATCTAGTATAGGAAGGGCCTGCAAAAGTACCTCTTGTGAGTACAGCTAAGTAGAACAGATTCACTCCTGTTTACAGCACAGGTTCTTTGCCTGTGTTGACTGATACCAGTTTCTTCCTGCATTGAGCTAAAGAACTCAGAGACTTTATGTTGAAGAATCTGTATAGAAATATAATTGGAGGAAAAGAACATACACACAAGGAACAAATCCTCATATTCCTATCAGTACATGAAACCTAATCCAAGAGAACTGTTAGTTATAATCCCTTCCATTGCTTTGATCTGACTCCCTGCAGGACCCCATGAGCCAGTGCCGAGAATGTGGCTGGAATGAATGGCTGGTGTCTAGGACACAGGGCAGGTGGTATTAAAGGACTTCTTTTTGTGGAAGTAGCCCATATTTATGCTAGACATTAACCACTGGCAACATTAATGGTATCAACTATTGACATTAACTACAGTGACAACATGCCTATTTATAAAATGGACACAACTAGCCCATAAAACCCTTTTGGAGCTGACCTGATCAATCCTTTGTACAGCATAGATTCTTTGCCCTAAAAACACGTGACCCTACAGCATAACTGGAGGAAGAAGCAGAATAAAAGTTTGATGCTATAAGCCATTTAGAGGAAAAAATGTAGTACTTTATAGTGATATTAAAACAGCAAGTGACAATGACAAAGAATTCTAACTGTGGCTGATGTTTTTCAAAGCTTTTTCTGGTGCACTGACAAAAGACACTATAATACCAGGTTATCATGTAATATTGAAACTTATGAAAATAATAGTATAAACTGTAATTGGAGAGTTCTTTGCTTTACTAAAGGAGTAATAGGAAAACATATTTGTGAAGATCTCTTGCTTTTTCATTTCTTTCTTTAAAATACCCTTTCCTGACAAGCACAACAGAAGGATGCCTGCACTGCTTTGGGCAACTCTCTGAATAAAAAAGGTCTAGACTGACCACTTTGTGAAATACGAAAAAAAGAATCCTTAAGAAAATATGAAAAAGAATATCATCCCTTCCCCTTCCCCATCCCCATCTCCCTTTCCTTATCTCAGAAACAAAATGCTCTTTTTTTGTCTCCTTTTTTTACAGCAAAATTTCATCTGAGACACTCAAATGCAGAGGCACAAAGATATTGTAAAGATGAAGATTTCAATATGGCAGAACTAATTTGATGTCTTTTCTTTTTTCTTAAATTCCACAGGCATTTAAACGCTCACTCTACAAGCACACAAACACTTAAGTTTGCATAGCAAATAACGTAACTGTCCTTAGCGAAATATAGTTGCCTATAAAGGTAGTTACATATGCAACCATGCAAGGGAGGCATTTTAGGGGAATCCATTAGCAATGTCTACAGTGGTAAATAAGATCACTTGGTTATGTCCACACAGAGCACTGGAACTCTACAGAGACACTCCCAGGTCAGCGCCAAATGATTCAGAAGGCTGTTTTTTTCTGAGTCAGTGTTACTGGAATGCTAAATTTGCTCTTTAAAATTATTTAACAGCGCTTTGTTTTACTGAAAATTAAAAACAATAACAAAATTGCCACAGTGTTAACTTTAACTCTAAGTCGACAACTTAAATTATTTGGGTTAAATTTAATTTGCAATGAAAGAAAAAAATCCCTTTGAAATCAGTAAGTATATTGAGCTTCTTCTTTAGACATGCATTTACCCTTCTTATCAAAACATTTTTGTCAGAGATGACTATACTCTGTCCTACTTATTTGCCATATAAACCTTACTTACATAAATTCAGTTTTATATTCCTTGAGAAGTAAAAAGCTGAAAATAACACAAAGAAATATATGGTGAAAAAGATCCTCTAATGTGTAGATAGATGATAAATACACTGATATTTCCTTAATGAAAACCATATGATAAGACTTTCTTGTGAAATCAATAAAAGCTTCAATATGTGATTTTTGTGAACCTTTTCTGGAACTTTTTTCACACAGCATCAGATATGTTAAAATACATACTGAAGTTTCACTTGTCTGTCCCAGAACAACAACATATTCAAAGACATATTCTTCTGTATTTTCTTGTAAATATTAATTGTATTTTAATTCCAGTAAGAAAACAACCTAGCACAACAATAGTCAAGTAAGGAAGAATTTTACTCCAGCAGCATACAAAACCATATGCTGTGTAAAAGTATTGTTAGAAATACCTTGACTGGTAAGAAAAAAAAAAATAAAAAGTACAGCAACAACAAGGCGATGGCAATGAAAAGCAGGGGCTCTCTTGCTTTAAAGACATACTGTGGATCGACTCCTGAAAGCCCAAGTTAATATTTACTAACTCTAAGCAGAGTCTGTAGCTTCAGATTTCTTTTCTTTTAGTGGGGCCACTGCTCCTGTTGTTTGAAGACAGAGCAAAGCTGTGAATAATGCCTAAGAGCAAAACTAAACCAGAAGTAAATGGCTTTTTTTAATGTGAGACCTTCAACCTCAATTCCATCTCCCCAGAGGCGTCTTTGACTCCTTATCACATCATGCTCTCACAAGTGTCAGCCGGGGATAAAGATTCTTCCACAAAGAAACTGATGAAGAAACTACTGCAGAGAAAGGTGAGCTTACAAGTCTCTCTTGACATTGGTGAAGGGAACTTAGGGCAGTGTCATTTAGAACAGCCTATTCAAATAAATGTGCTGTAGGAGGTTTAACAGCGACTGCAGATAGTAAAGGCAAGCTATATGGCTGTTAAGCCAGTCAGGGAAGGCTACTGCTCACCTAAAATAGTGCTAAAAATGAATTAATTTTGTGTGTTATGCGACATTTGCTGGACTGTTTGAAATTAATTTGTTAGTGTTACTGGATCCTTCTGAAGACTTCTTATCACCCAGTTAGAAAAAAAAGTTAGAAAAGAGTCATTTTACATGAATAAACTGCTCTTCCTCTCTGTACCATAAAGGAGTCTGGGGACCAAGGAAAAAAGACTTTTTACTGTCTTAATGACTGATGCAAGAGCTGCAAGTTTTAAGGTTGCCAGGATTTAAGAAGGAATGTCCTAGGGAAGGAATGAAATGAACCTCTTCCCTGATAGAGGCTGAATTTTTATTGACACTTGATTCCTTTCCTGGATGAAGATTTCCACTTTTTTAATATGTATTTTGGTAAATTGAAACTTGTTTGACATCCATTCTGATATTGCATAATGACGTAAAGGTTTTGCATGAGTTTACAACATATAGAGCTATTTTTCAATTAAAAGGTCTATATTAAATACAGCACTACTTTCCCCCATCCCCATCCCCTCTCAAAAGTTAGAACTTTCATAGCTAAATTTGAAATGTTTAAACTTATGTTTAAATGTTTAAACTTATTGATACAGATACACAAAAAATGAATAATTTTATTCATTTATTATGTCAGTTCACATCTTCATATCTGTGCTGTTGATTGCATATTTTAGCACTCCTATGTTCATGAGACCTTCTCATCTGAGGTTTTTGAAAAGCATTCCCTCACTGTTTTCCCTCTAACTGTTAACATTAGGTGGTTTTTGCCCTCTGACCATGAAATAGCTAACAAGGCATTTGAGATGGGTTTATTTAAAGACTACTATACAGAATACAGAAAAAATTTAAAAAATGCTAATATATGATGTTGTATTAGGGCAGTGATTAGCTATTTCTTCATTCACCTTCAGTTATAGAAGATAACTTAATGCAGCTTTCATAACTTATCAAGATTTATGGTAGGTCTCTGCATAACACAAATATGTCCATGCACACCATTCTTTCATCAAAGTAAAAACTCCATACAAATAAAATGCATGCCATAAAACTGTAAGTGCAACTGTTAAACAAGATTTTTGTATTCTAAGTGTGTATCAGTCTTACATACATTATCTTTTCCTTTGAAAGCTGTTTTTCTGCTACCAATTTAAATGTTAGTATTTACAGTCACTGAACTTTACTAGAATACAATAGGAAATTCTTACCTAAATCAATGTTTATAATTATGTATTTATCAATTACTCCACTACATACTTCATGTTTCATTATTTACTACTTCCATTAAATTCACCTAAACTATTGTGATAATGGAAGGATAAAAGGAGAAGTATGCAATATTTATCCCAGAGTCTTACCTAGTAACCGAACCTGTGAAGTGATTGTGAGTGAATTAAGATTCCTGCTCTTATTAGTTGTAAACCAAGCCTGCTTTTCACATCTGCTTTTTCTCAAAAAAAAGTTGTCGTCCACTTAGAAGGGTTATTAATATATACTAAAAAGCCCTTAATGAAAAAAATACACTAATTTAAATTGGAAAGGTAACAGCTCTCTTTTTCATATTCTTGCAGTACTGAAAGATGATAAATCAAGTGGTTTGACATTAAGTTTGTCAGCAAAATAAAATATCTTCCCATTAAAAAAATCCCCAAACTTGGAATACTTGATTTGTTCCTCATAAAACAAAGATCCACAGATCCACTTCTGTAGAGAGGCCTTTTCTGCTTAAAACAAATTGTCTCTGTACAGATTTTTCTTAGTTCAGGAGCTCCTACATAGCCCAAGATGACATTAAATATAGCATAGCATATGGAAAGTTTATTATGCTGTTATTATGCATTTGTCATCATATTTATTGGTTTGATATAATAATATTATATTTGAAATAAGATCAATACAAAAGATCCTTGTCATCCTTGCTAGGACTTTGATATTATTATTTTATAATTATCTTTCTTGCCTAATCTATCCTGTAGAAGCAAAGTCCACAAAGACTTTCACTCATCTGGGTGTGTATAAAAGTTGAAGTCCACATTGAATGGTACAAGACAAAATGGATCCTAGAACAAAATATCTGTCTCACAACTACAAAATAAATTAAAGTTATATCTGGTTCTTCAGGAAATATAAGATTTGACACAATGTTAATTCTAGAGGTAAATGAGATTGCTAATGCAAATACAAAAGGTTTGTAAGAAATTACTACTGCCTTTTAAATTGGGCTCATATTTAAAGTCATGATGTCAGGAAAATGCAGAACGTGGAGGAAACATTGCTGTAAGAACAGTCATCAAAAAAAAAGTTACTCCCATATGTCATTATAAAGCTAGCAGCTGTGTTGATGAAATCACAATTCCTTTTGGTGACATCCATATGGAATGCAGAGCTTTGACATTACCCTTCAGTAAAAACTGTGATCTGATTTTTTTGCATTAGGCAGTTGTCAATTCTATTTGATATTTTATTCCAAAATAAAAATGTTGTGGAGCATATAACCACAAGAAATTCAGAGTTACATTTGGTGTGAAATATGTTGTGGTGGGCTTGTTCCTGATGTAAAGAAAATTGTCTGAGTCACAAAAATCACAAGACATTCAAGTTGGAAAGGACAAGAACAGGTTTCTCATCCTCCCTCCTGCTCAAAGCAGGATCAGCTATGAGATCAGATCAGGCTGCTCAGATCTTTGTTCAGTTAGATCTTAAAAACTCCAAGAATGGAGATTCCAGAGAGCCTTTGGACAATCTATTGCAGTGCTTGCCTACTCCAAGGATGGCTTCATACAGAAGTTTACATGAGAAATTACCTTTCACAATTTCACAAACTGACTTGAATTTTCTACTAATTAACTATAAGGAATGTTCTTTTACTGCTGTTGTACTCTCCTTAGGGCTTTGTTTTTGAGTACAAAGTCATGACATCTTTAGCTGTACATTAAGAAAATAGTTCTGCATCCTTTACACGTCTCCTAGATCTCACGATTTCTTAATCCTTTAAAGAACTCCACTTAGTGATTCTCTAAATCTAGAAATGGCTCGTTTGCATTACAAGACAAGAAATTTGAAATTATGAAGGTACCCACTGCACAGGGAATTTCACTGAATCTAAACCACACAGATTTTCAGAGCTCAGTAGCCCAGCCATTGTCACTGACAGACAGGAACAGCATATCCTTTTCCCACATTGTGAGTGCGGAAATGCCACTGCTGGCTGGTCCTGAAGATAATATAAACATTATGATATAGTCAATTCTTATAATCAAGTTGTATAAATAAAATTATATTCAAGAAGACTAGGGAGCCATAACAATTGTTTCTGACTTAATTAAGCTATAGATCATTATATGATATACCCAGTACAAAAAGTAAGTTGGAAAGCCAGAGATGTTGTTTCTTCCCTCTGAGTGCCTATTGAATTTTGAAATACTAAGAAAATTCAAGAGAAAAAAACCAAAAAATCAAAGAACTGAGAAAATCAGAGAAGACTAAGGAAAAGCTACAGATCAGTTTAATACAGGGTTTAAATATGGGATATAATATGTATCAAATAGAGAACAATATTTCACTGAAAATTTCTTATGTGTGCCTATCTTCATTAGCTAATTTTTGCTGCCATTTGTACAAAAACAAGATGAATAAACACCCTTTATATTTATACTTAAGGTGAAGAGGTATTTGATATCATGAAATGGTACGGGGAACAAATAAGTAATAAACAATAGCAAATAAACTGCAACAGGCTGTACCTATTATGTGGTCTATCACATTTCCTTACCTGTTTCACCGGAGACTACAAAAGTGAGATTACTAGAATTTCCACTTTAAATTAAATTAAGCTAATGAAGATAACTGAAAGAGTGTGCCAGTAGACCCACATGGTAGTAGTCTGGACATTAGGAAAAAAATCTTAACAGAAAGATTGATTAGACATTGGAATGGGCTGCCTGGGTGGAGCCACCAGCCCTGGAGATGTTTAAAAGAAGACTGGATGTGACACTCAGTGCCACAGTCTAGATAACAAGGTGACATTCACAGGTTGGACTTGATGATCTCAAAGGTCTTTTCCAGCCTAGTTTATTCTGTTTTTCTGTGACATGAATGTGCAAACAGCAGTAGCAACAGGGTTTTTAAATGTAGATCATACTTCACACTTTCTATTTTATGATACACATAATTCACCTTAACAGAGCTTTTCAGGACTCTAGATGCACTAATAGGCAGGGTTGTCTGTGAGGAGTCTCAGTGCTGGCAGGGACTGTTGCACAGACCTCAGGACACTGCTTGCTGTGGCTGCTGGCAGGCCCTGTTACCACCTATCCTACATGGGACTGTGACAACTGGTAAGGATCACCAGCCTATGCTGGGTCACCTTTGGCTCCTGGCTTGTCCCTGTCCATGGAGCTGAGCTGCTGTCACTTCTCCCAGCCAAAAGTGCAGGTCGAAAATGAGCACATACTACCAGGAGGACTGGTGTCCTCCCAGGTCATAGGGGAGCAGGGTGGAGAAGTCCCCCTGCTAGCTGAATACTCCGGAGTGAGTTTTTTACCTCTCATCCTAAACAACTCTAACAATATGATAGACAATATAAAAACAAATAATTTGGTTTCACAGACTGCTCAAATAAAAGGTTGTTCTTCCAAGCATCCTCGAAGAACTCACGTTTTTGTTAAATGGAACTTGTAATGCTGAGGCTTTTGGTCAATAAAAGCAGTTATTAGGTGGTACAAAAACCTAAAAGAACACACTGCAAAAAGCTGGAAGGTATCAATTTACAAAACACCTGGAAGATGGAATGTTTGTCGTTCCTCAGCTCCACCCAGCTTGACTTAAACACCTAACAAGGTTTGAATTCCCCGATAACAGAGCATTCAAACTTTGACTACATAGCTGTTTCGTAAGATCTGCCACCGTTGCTCTTTCAGTGTCACATAGCAGTGGGAAGTTCAGTGCAGAGAGGTCACAAGATGTTTTGTCACACATCTCGGCTGGCTTTAGGGAGACGCCATGGAGAGCCAGCCTATGCAACATTCCCTTCATCGCTGGCATTGCTGGAGCAGCACCCTGTGAGATCAGAGAATGTTTAAAGGACTATAAATATGGCAAGAATTCAGAGAGTAGGCAGGCTTTTGAGGCTGCTTCAGGATACGGATGATCATTTAAATGTTACTGGAAAGGCTTGCAAATTAAAGCAACAGTTGCTTTTTAATTGGAGAATTAAGGAATAG
The DNA here is from genome assembly GCA_013400275.1 of Rhadina sibilatrix. NCBI lineage: Eukaryota > Metazoa > Chordata > Aves > Passeriformes > Phylloscopidae > Rhadina > Rhadina sibilatrix. The sequence continues at coordinate 1,321,609 of VWYO01011521.1, forward strand.
CAGACAAAATTAATTTTGTCTTTCATTTTCAGAATATCTACTGATCAATTGCAAAACTGCTACTGTTAAAGCATAGGCATGCAAATAGAAATTTTCTGCACCGATGCTTTATCTTGTTGCTTTGTTGGTAACACCTGCCTCTTTTTAGTCCTTAGCATATCTGTCAGTAACTACATGGCACACAAATGCTGTGAAGGCATCTGAACTCTGCAAGCTATCATGGCATTTTGCCTAAGACAAAATGTCTCCCTTTGTCTCCCTTTCCTGCAGGGTTTGCTTCCTGGAGCCAGCTTACTTGGCTTTAGTGGTCCCAGTACCTGAACTAGGTGCTTCAGAGAGCTTTCACACTGCCTTGTGTAACAAATATTCTTAACTGTCTGTCAGCTACTGGAAAGCAAGATGCTTGTCAAGTATTTTAATATACATTTAAAAATCAAATTATTTCTAAATGAAAATGTAATTTATTATTAATTTCTTTTAACACTTCATAAACACAACTGGAGGTTTTTAATTTTACACCATTTTATTTCCTCTTTTTCAGTACGGTACAAATTACAGCGCTGAATAGATTAAATTCAGGGTATTGAATGGGTTCCCTGATGACTGTATTTTACAGCCTTTCAACTGTGTTTCATACAGTAAAGAAAACAATACACATTGAGTGTTAAATCATGATATAAAAGCACCTATAAAACTGACTGCTGAGTTTTTTAAATGGCACTTAAATCCTGATTTATTTCCTTGAATGCATCACTTCTGAGAATCAGACTGAGATAGGTGTCTGGCTACAATGGTAGTTCTTTAACTACACAAATTTGCATCTTCACTTGCTCAATGAAGTCCCAGTTTCAATGTTGAAACAGCACTCAGCAGTCACAAAAAAATTGGAAAATGCTGTTACTCTTGCTGGATAACAGAACTAGCTTAAGGAGAGATCTATGGAAATATAAGAGCAAATTCTCTCATAACAGCTGAAAATCAGCTTCACTCAGGCTGAGGTAAAGCTGAGAGTATATTTCTCAAATGTAAGCCTAAAAAAGGTGTAATAATTGCCCCAAAATAAGTACTAAGATGGCTGGAAATTCAAAGATGACATCATACTCAGAGAAACCCCAAAGTTTTGAGCTAGCCATGGTCTATTTCTTTTCTCTAAACCCTATTGACCATTTCTGTATTTGGATGTGTATGTTGTATAAATCAGTTAGTTTCATGTGCTCAAAGCTTGTTTTAATGTAACGAGGTACTTTAGCATTTAAAAGCTCTGCCCATGCCTGCATGCTTAATACTACTTAAGTTTTCAAGACTCTTTTTCATCTGTTTATTCTGCATATTGTAAAATGATTCTGTTCAGTAATGAGCTATGGAGTTGCAGTAAATTAATATTTAAGATACAGAGATAATCACTGAGGGCACAAAAAACCCAAGGCCAAGACAAATTTCAAGAAAACAAAGAAAAGGGGAAAAATTTAAAGGATGAGCTTTAAAGAAAAAGATGGACATACATTTATATTTAATTCATTCATATTGGAAAGACATAGTTTCTTATGCTTAAAAATTCATACCAAAATTAGATTTTGATTAGGTTGGGGTTTTCTTTCTTTCTTTCTTTCTTTCTTTCTTTCTTTCTTTCTTTCTTTCTTTCTTTCTTTCTTTCTTTCTTTCTTTCTTTCTTTCTTTCTTTCTCTTTCTTTCTTTCTTTCTCTCTCTCTCTCTCTTTCTCTCTTTTTCTTTCTTTCTTTCTCTCTCTCTCTCTCTTTCTCTCTTTCTTTCTCTCTTTCTCTCTTTCTTTCTCTCTTTCTTTCTTTTTTCTTTTTATTCTTTGAGAAATCTACCCTGGTGATTGGAACTTGCTGCTGAGCCCTACACTTACCAGTGTATCTTGAACTGCAGACACGGAATGCATTTCTTTGGTACCAGTCATGGAGCCCCGTTGCTGCAAACATGCACAAGCACACAAGTGTTTGACATATGAACAAGGTTTAGCTTGTGATCTTGCCATCTGTAGCTCAAAGGTAATACCTTTTCATTTTGAAGCCCATAATGCATGATGGAACTGAGCATAATTTTGTTGTTTTGATGCCACAGATATGAGCTTCATACTAGAAATGATTGAAAGTTGTGTTGCTTTCCTCAGGTACAGTCTGAAGCTCAGAAACCAGACCTCACAGAAAGTCATAACAAGCCTTCTTGTGTTCTCTTCCTGTGTCCTTTTGAGCTCTGCTCTTTTTCCCCCCACTTCAGCCACGGTACTCTCCTGTATCTATGCATCTTTGTCTGCTACGCAGCTAATTTGACCTTGCTTTTGCTCCCTTGCAAATGAATAATAAAACTGCACTTGAAACTCAGGACACTTGCTGGATGATAATGTTCTTAGCTTTTCTAGTTATAAAAGAGTTAATAGGTCTATTAAAATAACAAAAGAAGTTTTAGTGAGCTGAAAACCTATAGTTTCTAAATATGAGAAATTCCTGGAAAGAGACCATTTTAACCACACAATACGCTTTCTTAATAGAGAGTAGACTACAAAACTGTGTCTGTGGGCTGGGCCAATTGATTTAAGCTGAGAGATCAGATATACTCTTTAAAGATTTTCTTCTCCAGTGTATCTAAGAGGAGCTACTTGAAAGAATGAACTGAACTCTCACCTGTTTTGAACTATTTTGACTGAAATCTCTTTCTTGGTTTACATAAAGCAAGTATAACACTTTATTCCTAGCTGCAGTGGCATAGCATTAGTTACCTGCTCTTTTGAAGTAATTTTGTCAAAGTTCTTAAGCTGCAAAAGTCATCTGATGTTCTAAAGGGCAATATTGAAAGACAGGTGAATTTAAAAAAAAAAACAACAAACAACAAACCAAAAAAACAAACAAAGCAACCCCAAACAAACTAAAAATAATCACCTCTATGGTTCTTTTCTCCTTCATTCAAATGAACACAAAACCATAAAGACTTACTGCTGAGGCTACTGGCAAATATCTAGATAATCAGTTGTCAAGAAGAGCTCTGCCACACATTCACTTTTCTGACAACTGCAAAGCAAAATTGCTTAGCCCACAATTTAAAAAAAATTGACAAGAGCTTTTGTGCTTCAGTACAAAAGAAAGCAATGCATTCCAGTGCTGTACTGAATAGTAACCTGATCATAATCCTACTAATGGAGTCAGCGAACATGAGGATTGCTGACAGAGAACAATAGAATTTTTTTCCAAAGCATTAATAAAATCAGAATGTAGTCTTCCATCCTGCAATAGAATGCTTTCAAGACCATGTGTATTCTTAAGTGTAAGTAGAGTTTTCACTGATAATCAAACACTGTGTGTATTATTTTAATATACTTCTGTATTAAAACACTGATATACATTGATGCACAGAGACACAGATGTATTGTGGCTGTTAAGCAAAATACCAGGAAAGGAAAAGCTGCACTATCTGATCTTTGCCAAAGGAGTCAGAATGATTCCTTCATAGGTAAGCCTTCAATTGCCCTCAATTCCTAATGATGCATTCATGTCTTGGATTTCTGTACACATGCTTGAGCTAGAGGGTAGTGGGTAGTCTAGCAGAATCAGTAAATTGAGACTCCAGGAGCTAAGAGAGTTTGAGATGCTCTCCACAACAGCTAATCCTGTGACAGCCATGAGCTTTATAAAGCCACAGATGTCTGCACCTGTCCAAAGCTTGACAAAGTGTTTCAACAAAGCAGACACCAAGAGCTTAGAGATATTCTGTTTCCAGGAATTTCGGGAGAACTTTTTCATCTGTAAAAAAATAAATTATGGTGGACAAAAAACATATGGCCTAAATACAAGGCATGAAAGGATATAGTCCAACGTTTAAGAAACAGATCAGGCTAGTAGAAGCAATGTATAAGAAATTAGTTTAAAGACAGAAATTTTGTTAATAAATCACAAACAAGCTGTAATAAATAAGGAATATGGTTTTTAGTGTCTGACAAACCAGAAAGAGAAACACAGTCTGTCTCATAGTCCCACATTTTAAACTATGCCTGCTATGATTATAATAATAAACAACAGATACTGTGTCTGTACATAGGAAAACAAAGAACAGTTCTTTTTTAAGGAACTATCTGTAGGAAGAACATACAGTTTAGTCAACATTTGAGCTGGAATAACCTCTTGTATTCTTTCCAACGATTACAGCTTAGTGTTTAGCAGAAGGAATGTTTTTGTTCTTTCCTTGTGCTTTTTCTCTTCTGTCTATCCTCCTCCTCTTTCTGGCATAGCATGGATTTTTTTTTTTCCTGTTCTTGCACCTGGCCTGACAAACAGTACCCCCACTATTCTAACATGTTCTTACGCACAGCACTTTTCTTTAGACAGCTGCAAGTGCTGTGCTGTCTGACCAAGAAGGCAAGTCTCTGACCTCCCACTAAAGAACATAGGCAATCAGACAGTATATGACACTCCAAGTAACAATTTCTTCTAATGTCCATGATAAAAAACTGTACAGCAATCCTAGTCCAGCAATCTTGTCTGTAAATTCCCCATCAACTCATAACTTCATAATAAGTATGGTGTAGCTACTGAATTAATTTGCGGAAATGCATTATGTTTTCTTTCTTGCACAAAACCTGAAACTGTAAGTGGAAGAAATAGATGAAGTTCAGCCAAAGTATGTTAAATGCTAGATGGCTTCTGAAGATGAACAAGTATTAGTTTGGTAACAATAGGAAAGATATCCTTAGAATAAGTTTCATTGTAACAAATAGTTTTTGTGTTCTACAAAGCATGTACAATGTCAAAGAAGAAAAACATGGGATGAATATTTTTGCATTTTGGGCCTGAATGTCTCAGTATACTGTGACAACTTCTATTCATCTTACAGACAGGTTCAGCGAGGAAAACAATTGCTCAGAATAGAAAAGGTAGAAAACCCTAAAATTTCCAAATTAATACCTGATCCAAAGTGCATGTCATCCAAAGCTTGATTTTAAGTGAATACACTTTTGCATTTAACTCCTCCAGTGATTGCTAACATACCATATAAAAATCCTCATTTTAGAGATTTTATTTCTTTGTGGAATTCTTTCCAAACCTGTTTTTTCACAGATACTCTGTTAGTCTTGATTCAGATTTGCTAAGTATTGAGAGGCAATGTAAACCTTTAATAAGCAATCTGCAATGGAGCTTGGGAACTTCAGAAACTCAGATGAAAATATAGGTGGTTTTATTGAAAGCAAGCATATCATAAGGTAAAGAAATGTTTTTTTGAAGTGTGTTTTACACTTCAGTTGTTGTGATGTAAATGCAAATATAAGATGACTTAAATCCACTATGAAGGAAACAAAAACTTATTCATAAATTAAAAGTAAATTGTTTTGAAATGTATTTTCATAGGAAACTGATAGAATCTGAAGAGCAGTAAGTCACAAAACATACAATAGATTATTTCCTTCTCTTTAGCAAATACAGGAAAGGTGATCATCTGCTGATAGAAAGTGAGAGCAATATTTCTTGCATTTTCAGATAGTAATTATAGCCCTTAAATGCTAGAGATCTTGAGAAGGTTGCAAATAATATATGGATTTTCTTGGATCCATTTTTAAAAAATATATAATTTTCTTTTATTAGTGTTCTTTTATTTTTAAAGTATATTTGTTGCAGATAGCAAAACTTCCAAAGAAAGGGAACATCTACCCAAAATATCAAGTTGGATCTGATATATGTTTAAATTGTCAGTTCGTTAGTATCCTTCAGAAATTAAACCATATCATGAAACCAGCAGGCTTTTTGGACCTCAAACTCCCACAATTACTCCAGTTACTTTTGAGAAGTGTTATTAAGACTTCATTGTCACCATATATTTGTGGTGAATGTAAATGTAAATGTAAATGTAAATGTAAATGTAAATATAAATATAAATATAAATATAAATATATCCCAGATTTATCCCAAAAGGCATTAAAGCAGCATTTTGTAACATTGAGAATAAAGCTATTTTGGATTAGCACAAAGGTGCTAATTCCACAGACAAGGTAACTTACTGGAAACAGTAATCAATGAATGGAGAATGAGAGGACTTTCATCAAACATCAAGGTTTACACATATCTGGTTGATTAGGTAAAGAGAGGAATTCTGTCATCTGAGAAGAGTGATGTAGGGTCTTAAATTTGGGGGTAAATTTTTCAAGGCTTGAATTTTAGAACTTATAATGTAAAAGAAAAAAAAAATTAAAAGTTGCTGCTGCTTTCTGGTACTAAATATTGTGCTTGATCCATTAGTCAAATACACTTTTGCACAAAACGATGATTCTAATAATTAACAAAAACAGCTCATGCTCCTAAGATTTTAGCTGTGATTTAGAAAGTCTTAAAATTTCCCTTTTTTTTGGAGAGAAGAAGTTCAAATTTTGAATCAAATATCCTTAAAAGAAATATGTGAGGTTTAAAGGCCCTGTTTCAAAAGCAAAGCTTCAGAAGTTCAGGTTTTGAGAACACACTGGCATTCTGATAGGATCAAGTCTATAGAGTCTATAGAGGTACACTCTTCCCTTCTCTCCCTGAATATACTTTTATTATGCTTAATTAAACTATTTATTCATTATGAAAAATATAGTTTAAGCAATGTACCAAGTTATGGTTACTATACATATCATATGCTTTCCAGCTGTAAAAGTGGACTGATGCACTGAGGGAAAGTAATGGAGAGACAAAAGATAGGAAGAAAGTTTGATGGCAAATGGACTTGGTTGATAATGGCCTATGAATGCCCTTTTATTACTGCAGCATGATGCAGCATTGAAAGCATGTTGATGTAATATACAAAAGTTGGGAAGAACACAGGAAAGACTCTTCTAGATGGTTCCCTCAGTCTGCTAGCACTGGAAGACGCCAGAGTGCCATTGCCAAATATCTTGATCAAGATTTTCAGGTGGCTCTCTAATTTATACTAACACTGCACATCTACCTGATAATCCTGCAGAGAGGTGCACTTTTTGCAAAGTAACTACTATATTCTTCTATCACTAAGCCACTTGGGATATTGATTTCACAGAAAAAAAATACAGTGGCCATTATTTCAGATATTTAGTGTGTTGAACCACTGGCTGTGCTATGCTTCTTTCTTTTGTCTTTACCCCTGTAATTTTAAGAATTCAGATATGCACTGATGTCACTGAGGCCTCTGGGAGTTGGACAGCCCTAGAAAATCAGATTTCATACTATCTGTCTTCAGGGGATTCACAGAACTTCCTGATGTACAGGTAACAACTTAGCAGGACAAAAACAGTATTGCTTCAGATTTTCAGATGTTCTACTGCTGGCAAATTTTGGCCCTAGACATAAGTACTTGACATTGCAAGATGTAATCACTGACCTGCCAATCTAGCTGTGTTTAACATCTTAGAATGACAATGTGTGCTACTTCTTGTAAATGTTACTACTTGCATGTAGCACTGGAAGGAATATATATTTTGGGTGGTTTCTACAGTTTAGCCCAGAAACATCTTTCTATAATGCCAGACGCTGATGATACACACTAAGATATGAATTAGACTCTAAACTCAGTTTTGTTGGTGGTTTTATGCTACAGAAAAACATACAGGACAAATAATATTTTCTTGCAAAAATACTAACATACAAAGTATGTGAAAAATAAAAGTAGAGGAAAACAATATTATGAAACTCTGATTTACAACCAACCCAGCTGAAAAGAAATTCTGGTACAGCACATGCAACTACAGTGTAATGAATAATCAGCTCATAAAATTTCTGAATTAATTAGCTTTTGTTCTTTAGTCTGTATTTGTCACTGAGTATTCCTCTTTGTTATTTGTTCCTGACCTCTAATAGAGTGCCTGCTTTTCACATAAAACAAATGTCTGCCTATGGATTTCTAATACATTAAGCAAAGTGAAGTAATTATCTACTGTGGTACATGTCCCATCAAAATTAGTCTGACAGTACATTTGGTTGGGTTTAGATATACAACACAGCAGAAAAATAGGAAATCAATACAATTGCTAATATGTATTCTGACTAAACTGAGGTAAACATGTTGTAATTAAATCTATAGATCTTCATTTTTAAAAACCCCAAAAATTCCACCTTTCTAAACTATGTGGCTTCCATTTATGAGATGCTGAAATATAGATCCTGTAAAAAAGGAAAACCAAAATCAAATGTAATTCAGCTTTTACATGAAAGTATTTAGCTAAAATCAGTTTTAAATGATGAATTAAAAAAGTTGCTGATCTATCATAAATATTATCATCTTATTTAACTTACTAAATGCTATTCTAAATAATTACAGGATTTTCAGACTCTTGGCACCATAAACCAGATATTTCCACAGTAAACTGTAAAAACCATTCAAAAGAAAAGGATGTAGTATTTTAGAATATTATGAAACAAACTTACTCTATATTGTACCTGTTGTATTTTAGGAGAAATTAAGGGTGGCAGGTATAACAGAAACAAATTACTTTAGTGGTTGGAGTATGCAACAGGAGATGGATTTTTGACACAGTCAATAGGCAGGTATATTTATATCAGAGACTCAATTTCTCATATTTAAGTAGGTCAATATTACCTTTTCAAAACAGTTACAGATCACACAGTGAAATATCACAATATTGTCAGAGGATTAACTACAATCACCACAGCATCACAGTAAAGTGTGATTAAACAGCTCTGATATCTATTACTGAAAAATACAATAAAGGCCATGAATAGCAATTATTATCACTAGCATCACCAGAATGAAAATTTGGCTAAGCTTTTAAGCTGGACATTTTCTGTGATGTACTCCTAGAGGTGAGCACAGCTGCTCTTCAGCCTCATTGGAAGATAAACATATTTGGAAGCACAGGGTGCCTTCAATACCATAGGGGGGAATTGTTTGCTTCTGATTCAGTGAAGGAATCTTATCCCTTAGCCAATAAAATTCTCCAGTTTCTTTGCCTTCTTGTTGGTCATTCAGACTGTGGTTTGTAGCTCATGACAGAGACTTTGCCATTTTAATAATCTCTCCTGACATCTTGTTATCTCTGGATTTATCTGTTCTTCCCAACTCACTCTGTATTCCCACCACCTTCATTCTATCCACTCTGACTTGATCATCTCGTACTATATCAGACCATTTCATTATGCTACCTTCATAGCAAATCATAATCTTTTTTGTCAGATCATATTCATTAATAGGAAAAACTACAGGATGAAGCAAATATTGGACCTGGCCCAAGAGAATGAGAAGGAAGGTACAACTGTTGGTGAGAGTAAAAAAGGAAAAAGGACATAGATTAGCTTGGGTTACTGTAGAACAACAACCGCATACAAAGAGGCTAAGCCTTCCAATGTTAGTCTTCTAAGATTTTGTATATTCTGCTGAACATAAAACTGAAAGTATTTCCTAGATCTATACATTATTTAAAACCTTCCTTAACAAATTGTAGATTTTAATACAAATATTCAAATGCAAAACCACAATTCATGTCTTTTTTTAATGATGCCAGTGAACTTAAGAAAGAATAGATAGGTCCAGACTTATTCATTTTTATCTCTAAAAATAAATTGTCAGAACATGTATAAGTATGTGCTACCCTTTGCGTTTACCCAAACTAGGAGCATTCTAAATGTCCACAGAGCCACATTCACTGTCTGCCTTCAAATCCCTATCTAAAATCCTTTGCCACAATGATAAAAACCCATGAAAACCTCATATACACAACTGCTAGTGGCTGTTTTCCAGACTGCTGCTTTCATACTGATGGAAACATACTGGTTTCATACTGGTTTGATGCTTTCTTGTGCTTCCTTTGTCCGGTGTTTTCTTCCCTTGTTAATGGCAGAGCTGTCTTCTAGACTGTGAGGTGTTCTGAGTAAGGACTATCCCTTCTTAGCATGTTTGCACTGTGGGGACCAGGGAGTCCAGGGATCTACAAAACCCTACAGAGGAGACGGCTTGACTCATGGGACATAAGGCCTGGATATGGCACTTTCTTCTTTCCCTAGGCTGGAAATATTCTGCAGGAAGGAGTCAATCAGCATGAAGAAGGATCTCTAGCCACTGATGACATCAGATCATTTGTTACTATTAATCAATCCACCTTTGCTCTGATTCTGTTAATTCCAGCCTTTTTCTATCTCATATTACATCTCAGTTACAGACATAGCTTTTTTCTATTTTCTGCTCTGTCTTCCTATTTCCCTCATTCTTCTATATGGATTTTTCATTTTTTAATGAAATAGTCCCTAAAAATGTTTAAGTTCTTTGTAAAGCCTTGCACCTTTGGCTTTATAGACAATGTAGATCTCAACTGCCAAGAAGTAAGTACTTATTTATGGGGCACTAAAAATGTGCAGAAAGAACCAGAAGGAATTTTATAGTCTTGGTGAGGCTAGTTCTTGCATATATGTATTGATCCTGTGTCTTGCAAAAAAAAAAAAAAAAAAAAAAAAAAAAAAAAAAAAAGTGAAAAACTGGCTGAGGAAACACCACACAGTTGTGAGTGCTCCAAAGTGCAACACTTCCAAAGTGTTTGAGCTATTTAGAAAGACTGAAAAGTAACTTGTAAAAAAGTAACAGTAAAAAATACCTTCATGAGAAGAAAATACTATTTACCAGAAATTTCTTTGATCCTGTAAAGAGGGATATCACTATAGCAAAATGCTGAGCACCAAAGTCAAATTCAAATGCAAATTGAAAACTCAGTTGAGATTAGACATGCAATTTTAACAATAAGAACATCTGACTACTAGAAGAAATGCAAACCAAACAGGGCTTCAAATAAGGTGTGGTTGCTTTCATGGAAGTTAAAATTCAGTCAATCTTTGAGCTTTTCTTCAATAAGAGGCACGTTTTATTCAACCACACATCATTGGGCATCAACATCAATGTTGATGGTCTGCTTATCTCTTTGGCTTTGAAATCTATGTATTTCCTGATGTTCAGCCATTGCACGACCTCAGTTCTACCAATCTTGCCTGTGTGTTCTTCTGACTACAAAGTTCTTGTGCAATGGCTGGCTGTTTTTTATAGAAGATTCTTTTGAAGTACTGGGTTAAAATATAATTCACTCTTCTGAAGCTTCAAAACCTCCATTCAAATCTGTGGCACAGCAGATTGCTCTTGCATTGATACTTTAGGAAGTTTGTTGTTTGGTAAGGTTTTGGGCACCAAAACATTAACAAAAATAGGCTCCTTTCATCTCACTGAATAACTACAAATTTTGCGATGCAATTCAAGAAAATTGAATAATACAAGTCTAGGTTACTTCAGGTTATTTGGTGCATCCCTCTCACAGAAAAAA
>VWYO01011521.1:1332908-1354348 GCA_013400275.1 Rhadina sibilatrix
AAAAAAAAAAAAGAAGCAGATTGTGACTGCATTAACAAAACAAACAGAGCTAGAGCATGGCCAAGCACTGCCCCAGTACTTCCCAAACTGTTTAATTATTAGCAGGCTTCCAAGCACAAACATTGAGCCATTAGAGAACAGGCTCAGGATATTTTATTTGCTAATAGAGACACAGCCATAGAATCTAAGGCTATAAATACATGACAATTTCCTCCCCTAAGAATTGGATTAAAATATCTCTTTAATAAATCTAGCCAATCCTATCTTAAAGGCCATTGTAGAATCCTGAATATGATACATAAATTGTTCCAGGGAATAATAACTACATTTGCTTTAGGTTGAGTTGGAAGCTAGCAACTTTTAGTTTTTGGAAACTGTATTACCCTCTGTTGGCAAAATTAAGAACTACCAAGACCACATGTAATTTTTTGTCATAAGAAGCTATCTATCTCAAATGACTAAGTTCTTCCTCAGTAGCTTCTGCAGTGTATAAAGGACTAAACTGAAAACTGTAAATTTCATGTTTCAGGACATCTTTTTTCTAAGTCTTTGAAATCTCTCCAATATTTCATGTTCTCCTTGAAGTGTGAATATCAGCTTTAAACACAGCACTACCACGACAATTTTAATGAGATGTGCACAGACATGTTCTATTTCTACTTGATAGTCCTTCTCTTTTAAACATTGTATTATCCTGTTTGACCATAAACAGCACCGAGAATTCCTGTTGAGGCAGTGATCTTCAGTGACCTTTGTTTCCAAGTTTCCTACACTTCACCTACCTATATTAAAACAAATTTATTTCTGTACTATATGGTGATTAAGGGAACTTTTGATTTGTTTTAACTTTTTCATATCCAACATTCTTACACGCAAAGGTTTTGTAACATTACTTCTATGACCAATCACACCATAGATGAAGACAAAGCCAGAAAATAATTCCCTGTGAGAGATCCCTTCAGTTGGGGCCATAGGTATCTTCCCAGAAATTAGTGCATTTTGATAGCTACTTTTGAGGCTCTCCCTAATACGTTTAGTACACTGATTAATTCCATATGCTACACTTCAGGGTCATACATTCTCAAAACAAATCAGTTAAAAGGTCCATGTAAATCATGCCAACACACATCATTAAATGGCCTGTTATAACAGTCCTTATTAATTGGTAGTTTATCTCTTCTGCTTATTCTATTTTTCATTTGTCAAAACCATTTTTTCCATGGAATTAGAATAATTTGCATTCTTTTGGATATGCTAGTTGTAAATCCGTAGTAACAGATACATTAAAACTGTGGTTAAGATTAATTCTGTTGATTTTAATAGGTAAAAAAAAAATATATATATTTTTTCCCTAACTCAAATTAATTATTATTAGATTGAATATTTGTGAATGTTTTCTGTGATTCAATGAAAATATTCAAAGTTATAAGTTTTTTGAATAGGACTGATTAAATTAACACAGAAAAAAACTGTGGTATAATATGCTATGTTGTGTTTCTCTTTCTTTAAGTACTTAAAATTTTATAAATATGTTATTTACAGTAGATGTGAATATCAATTAAAATAATCCAGAAAAGCTGTGTGACTAATTAGCAACATGAAGTATTTCTGTACCCTTGTGTGAAACCTGTGAGAAAACAAAACTTTACAGAATTATCTTGTATTTATGGCCAAATACATGCTCTACCATTACTCCCACCAGTGTCACATATTCCAGCCCCCTTGGCTACTTGTCAAATGTTTCACTTGCCCTCAGTCTGGTTCCTGATGCTCTAAAGTGCTGTATGATAGGAGATGTGTATATACAGAGAGATACATGTACATGCGGGCATCCTAAAACACACCCATGCATGTATATACTTGCCATCATAAAGAAGGACTTTTTTATAAATTTGGATTGTTTACTTGAACTTATCCATGTAAATATGTTACAAGTTCATGATTCCCAAACTGGTGAACGAATCACAGTCATGATGCTCTGGGTTTTTAATGTCTATATTAAGAACTTGGTATCAGCAACCTTAACATACAGATATCAGCATGTCTTCTGTAGTTGTAGCAATCGCAGCAAAACTAGAATGCAAATTTGGTTGCTGGTTATGTCTTTTGCTTAATATTTATGGTTAAATTCAAAGGATGGAGAGAAGGCTTTATTTTACACAGGCCAAAGTTCAAAAAGAATATAATAAAACAACTGTGAAAAGTTAAAGCAACTTTTCACAATGAAATTTCTAGTAAAATCTCACTTTAATTAATGTTCTAACATAGCAAAGCAATGTTAGAGAACTAAGCTTCCACAATATTGAAGAATTACCAGAATACACTGGATTAGTAATATTTTAATTTCGATCAAGATAACATCATCTGTTTGATGCTGATTTAAGAATACACACTCAACAGGTTTGATACCTAAATCAATAATGAAGAACATGTGATTCCCTGCACTTCTATTCTTAGTGATTCATTTGTAAGCTGCACAGAAAGAAAATTAAGAGAATGTGTTGTCACGTACCATGTTCTTTGAATGGAATGAAGTTTTTATTTGATACTACAGCATTCTTTTCAGTGCAAGGTTTTGTTGAAATTTCTTGAGTGCACAGGCAGCCCTGAAAATATATCAGCTAAAACTAAATTTCTAAACCTGTAATTCCACATGTAGAACTGGTTTATCAGCTCTCAGAATTGAATCAAAACAACTCAGTTTCTCTACTATTTTTTTTTCTTGGTAATAGAATTTTGTGGCCTAGTTCTTGTGTTTGTAACTTCTTTTGCCATTGAAAAAACTCTGCAGAAAGCAAGCTATTTAAAGAAGCTTCAAAATATATTTACCAGACTTTATAATACGCCATCATTTTCACATATATGTACTCTTAAATTCCATGTCATGCTAACATGTGTTAGAAAACTCCTTATAGCAGAAGATAGTAAATACATTCTCTACTCACATTTCCTTCACATGAAAATGTGAGAATTTTCTGCCTTACAACAGCCAGACATTCCTGTTGCTTCAATAACAAAGAAAATAAATAAATAAATAAATAAATAAATAAATACAATAATTGCAGAAGACCAGATCCTAAACACAGCAAATGTCATCTGTTTGCATCATGAACAAGATCTGGCACAGAGAAATCTGAAGAGAAAACTGAATGTCACTGAAGTCAATAGCAAAACTTACGTGAATTTCAATAATCAAGAGTTCAAATAGAGAGTTTAAAAGTAAATAGGCATGTGTAATTAAAGCTGAAACTAGACAGGTTGATTTTTCAAGGAAATGAAAAGAAATGCTCTCCAAAACTGAAAAGGAAAACAAGTTTTTTAAATTACTTTTCCTATACTGTCAATACAGGTTCTCACATCATTGTGTTTATCCTTTTGCTATATCGTTTCTGAAAGCCTGTGAAACTGGTTATCTGCAAAAAATCTGTGTGTTAAGGTAAGTCTGAATAGGATATGTTCAGAATCTTGCAAATGAGATGACTAATATACATGAAACCATTGGACTCAATATCCTGAGGCATGAGCATACTGTCACCACTGACTGGTGACTCAGAAGTGCAAATGCTTCCTTCAATCTAAAAAACATTAATGTGGGAGAAAGACAGATGTTACTAAGGAATACAGGGCTAACTCTACAAGGATGAAAATTATTTTCCCTTCCTGTATGTTATCAGCAGTACAGAAGAAAAAAAAAGGCATAGATGCTTCTGATTAAGTAAATTTCTGTGTTTGTTACTCCTCCTATTATATATGATTTGTATTGCTGTAAACTATCCTCTCCATGCTTTTACAGAGCTAAAAGCTGAACCAAACCATTTTCCATTAGCTGTTTGGGTATGGACAGTATTTACCCAGACATTGAAGAAATGAAGCTCTTTTACAACTAAAAGGTAGTTTAACTAAACATGTATTTTTTATACCTTGCCTACATTGCTTTAAGTTGTCTACTCTGATACTTATCTTCAGTTTTTCATCACTTAGATTTATTTTCTCCAACATGAACAAAGCATGTTTGATCTCCAGGAGCCATTATTACAACTATTAAATAAAGGAGCACAAGGTAATTGTGTAATGCTATTTCAGATACAAATATACTTTGGCCAATATGTCTCTTCCTTTGATATATGATGCACATTTCCAATTTTTACCAAGTTTACAAAGCTTACTGTCTATTTGTGTCTGTGTTCAAAGAAAACTGCTGACTGAGATCTACCAGGAGTTTATCTTGTTGCCACTGATTTTATCTTCCTCCTGCCTTTTTCACAATTAGCACTGCATATTTTGAGATTAAATCTGTCTGGAATATGCTCTATTCTATTGAACAATCTGCAAACAACAGAGAACAGTAGCATGCTACTGTCACCACTTGGAATGTAGTAGGCTGATAATTTTGCTCATAGAAGGCTCACAGGGATGCAGAAGAAACATGACATTTTCTTGAAATAAGCTAATATAAAGATCTAAAAGGTAGATTTTAAGGTTATTGCTGAGGGGCAGATTGGCTACATGCAAAGACTGTTTATACAAACTGTGTGCAACACTGCATATACTAGAGTATTTCTTGGGAAAAAGAAATATTTCATGGTCATTCTAATCACCAATCTTTGTGAAATACAGTGAACTGGAAATATCTAAACCTTCAATCAGTGTAGAACAACAAATACATTTTCAAAAATTTCCTGAAATGAAGGTGGAGTTTAAATATCTGAAAATATAATTTCCTTCAATTTTATCAGGCACTTCAATAAAAGAGGTCTTTCTCTACAAACAGTGCCTATCATAATTTCTTGCAATTTCTCTGAAGCCTAATTAAAAAAAAAGTCACTTTGACAGCTCATCCCACCAGATGGAACGGTTCATAATTCATTTGTAAATGTTCTTATTCAGACATTAGTACATATATTACACACAGCATGCACAGTATATATATGCTGAGAGTCCATCACCAAGACAAAATAACAGAGCTACTAACAGAGCTCTAATAACAGAGCTACTCTAAATTTTTTCTAGACAGGTTTAACAAAAAAAAAAAAAAAAAAAAAAAAAAAAAAAAAAAAAAAAAAAAAAGAAGGACCAAATTTTAGTCACAAATTCATTTAGAGTAGAATGTGTCAATGTGTCCTGGTTAGTTAACTGTTTAGGTTTCTTTCCTCAAAAGCCTTAATGTCCAAGATTTTGCATTCTAAATGTTTGAAAGTTGAATGTTCTTTGAGAAGATATTGCACAAATAATAAGAATAGGTAATAGGCATTTTGGAACAGGAAAAATTGATTAATACCATGAAAAGCAAAGAGTATTTCTTAAAAATCAACATGCATACACTCTTCCTGTGATACACAGCAGCTTTCTGACTCTTTTCTATTGTTCTATGGAAACTTGAATCTTTAGTGTGAAATTATGCAGTATACTTTACACAAGCAAAGTGTTGAGATTAAAAGCCAAATGCTTAATGAAGATTAAGTGAAAAATAATATCTAACTGATTATATTTAACTAATTAGTGAAGGAGATTTCTTGCACAATGAGCAGGGTAGGTGAGAAAATCTCCACCATGAAAGGGGATAGTCCTACCAGCTCATGTTGGGACTGTGTAGGACGACAAAGATAAATTCACTCAAGCAGACTAATCTTCTGTTCTCTTTGGATAGACCTTATGCTGAAGATGGACCTCCTGAGTGAGCAAGCTTCAAATCACTTTTTAGTAGGTCCTTTGCCAGAGACATGAAAACTCTGCTTGGACAAAGTAGAGAATCAGGATATTTTGATCTGCAATTTTTATTTTTTTTTAAACTATTTCTTAACTGTTAAAAATTCAGGAAAAAATGCAGACATCAAATGATTGTGATTTCATTGGTAATAATTGCACGTAACAAGTCTCAAATACACACTAGCTTGTTTGAGAAAGTGACTTGAAAGATGCAATTTATGTGCACTGAAACAACATAGTCTTTGATTCTACAGAACACTTATGGTGATCGGGTATACAGTGACAGTCAGTAATGTTCAACTAGAAGCTAAGATTTCTTATATCTACTAAATGTTTTATGTACACTCCTTGGGAAATAATGGCATTTTTTTCAATGTGTTCCTGCATTTTATTAGTATTTAAAAATGTTACAAAAATAAATAATATATATGTTATATAGTATTTATAATAAGACATACAATAAACCATGGCATATATTATAGCATAATATTGAAAAATATTATAGAATTATTAAGTATCTCTTTTAAGGAACACTAATATTTTACTTAAATGTTGTTAATTTTTAATATTCAGAATTTATCTCATAAAAATCTATTTACTACAGAAACAAAACTTTCTAGTAACGTTTTATTTGTATAAAGCTGTGAATGACAGCATGATGAACAAGCTCCATCTCCCAAAGACAAAACAAAGCTCAAGGAGTGGATGAAAGTGAACCAAACATCAATGGCTGCTTGCTTTTGTAGATCACTCTATTAAGGTGCTTATTACTATAAGCTGACTGTGTCTAACTTGAAAAGGAATA
The DNA here is from genome assembly GCA_013400275.1 of Rhadina sibilatrix. Taxonomy (NCBI): domain Eukaryota; kingdom Metazoa; phylum Chordata; class Aves; order Passeriformes; family Phylloscopidae; genus Rhadina; species Rhadina sibilatrix. The sequence continues at coordinate 1,339,420 of VWYO01011521.1, forward strand.
TTCCACATTGACATGCTTGTAAATGTATCCCCAACCAGCACAGATGGCATAAAATGCTTAATGTTGTTTTCACACGACATGTCACGCTGCGGGAAGATATGGCTGGAATAAGTACATTTTATTTTGTCTTCTGACATTTTTCCATATGATTTAATTATCTGGAGAATAGTTTACAAGAGAACTTCAGTATCAGGGGGGGTTATTATATACTCACAAATGACTTCAATATTTTGTCAAAAATTAAAATATATTTGTATGACCTGTAAATAAGATAACATTAGGTGGCACTTGGTTTAGCTTATGTATTTTTCCCAAAAGAACAGTGATTGTGGACTTTCCCCTTCATCTACATATTCTTAACAGTCTACATAAAAAGCAATTATTCAGATATCAATGTATAAATTCAGGAACCTTTTCTTTCATTGCCAGAGAAAGTAAAGATTGATTGTACCCTATTTTCACTATGTCTTTTGGTGACAGAAGACAGAAACTAACAATAGATACATGCAGAAGTGGAAAGAAAAAAGGACAGATTCTGTGTCAGCTCTGTGCAGATGCAGAGGAATCAAGTACAATAACCTTTTACATGCAATAGTCAAGAAATAGCACTGCACAGATACTTTTTTTTCCTATTGCAGTACAAAGAGCCTGAGTTCATGCATCGCTGAATGTGAGGCAGCAGCTTCTCATCAGGGACTGGCTCTTGGGGAACCCACAGGCAAAACAATGCAAACTGTAATTAGAATACTTTTCTCTCCCATTCTGGGAATAAACAATCTTTTCATTGCTCATGTTTACACAAATAACAAAATGCTCAGCTGTGTTTTAGTAACTAAAGATGATACAGTAGCAGTCTTGTTATAAATAATATATATGTCAATGTAATTTAGGATTTCTAATTAATGTAGAAATTCTTTAAGCATTTTCAACCTCTTGAATTGCTCAAGCATGCATTTTCTGCATACCATAGAACTTAGGTTCTGTAATGTCTTTTCTGCTTAAATATTTTCAGTTAAATGATGGCAAGTATGACCACTTTTAAAAGTGGTCATACTTTTAACTTCCTTTTTCAAAACTTTTTAACTTTATATTAGCTAATATGCTGGGGAAGTAGTAAAAAAGAAAATCTGCTTGTCTGACTTCAAGTAATAGCTACAGAATTTCTCAATTTTATTTTGGTCTAATAAAAAAAATAGCAGTAGCATTTTTATTCTTTACAATTATAATTACCTTATAGTAATGGAAGTATTTGCATTTTAAGCTAGACCTCTCCCGTTATGTTTCTTCCTTAGCTATCTTTAGCCCTATCTACCTTTAAATTCATTATTTACTTAAAGAGACAAAACACATGGGGAAGTTTAATATGTAATATCAATGCATAGCCTATTTATAAATGGATGTTATACTTCAGAAGTGAAAAAGCTATTAATATTTTATTAATATTCTCAATTATGCCTCTAACATTGTACAAGATTCTTCACTAGCTGAGGATGAGTTAGGAGATCTAGTACACTTCATCTGACTTTTATGATTCCATATAGATCATTGTGTTTGGAGTGCATGCTATCATAACAACAATATGTATCAGTATGATGACTAACACCACCTAATATTAGATGACTAATAAAAAATTAATTGCAAGTACACACCATGGTCAGTTTGATGTGAAAAAAAAATTACTTCATTATTTGAACTTGTGTGGGTAAGAAGAATGCCCATTCCATTGAACAAACAAATGAAACCAATAAAGAGTGTGCTTTTAAAATCTATACCACATATGACAAAGTAAAATAAAGATTCATATATAGGCAAAGATTTAAACTATTTTGATTACCTACAGCATATGTGCTTCTTCATAGAAAGGCATCCAACCACCCTATAGGTACTAGTTTATGTTCTTCAACGTTATTATCCTTATTTTAGAATACACTTGATAAACTGGCTGAAAACATCAAAAGGGCATAGGATGGAGTCTTTCTGGAACACAAGTCAGTCTTGAATGGATTTTTATTTCCTGTTACCATAAAATTGTAATGTATAAATACCTTTGAGAGAGCTTCCTGACAAATCTGATTTGGCTAGAATTATGAGTATTTTTGAATCCATTAATTCCTAGTTCAACTGATTTAAGTGACAGAGAGCCTTAGAACATGCAAAGAAGAAAAAAAAAAAGGATTTTCTCACTTAAAATATTTATTCCCTTTTCAGTTTTTGAGCAAAAGAAAATTTGTAGATGTCATGAAGTTAAATTTGGATTACAGAATTTAATAAAAATACTTCTATTTTCTGACCAATGGTGGTAGACTTTGGGGATGTAAAATCAGGTGTCTAATCCTATGTTTCAGAAACAGAAAATGGAGCTTGACTGTCAAAGAATGGAAGCAACTCCTCAGGAAATGAGGCCCGTGGTTTATTTTCTGAGGTCCTCTTCAGGCAGGAGGAGCAAACAAGCTAGGGCTTGGAAGAAAACCAGCTATATATGGGAGAAACAGCATTTTAGTATATAATACTGAATTTCATACAGTATCTCAGACCAGCTACTGTGACCATGTACAAGGATGTTTATGTGCCTCCTGAAGTAAGTAAATTGAGTGTAAATTTGGCATCAAACCTAGTGGTACACAGCTCTGAATCTCAACCAGAGATGACTACTATGAGTAAAATAGCTTTTAGCCCATTGTTTTTTAATTTAACAGCAAAAAGAAAGGAGATTTTTTTATGTTTATAGTCATGCAAAATAATCTTTCAATTAAAAAAAAAAAAAAGGTATGCTGTCTTGAAATCATCTTAAAGCTGCATTCACATTCCAGTTCACTTTTTATCTTTTCAAAACCAGATCTGGATCTTCTAAAAAGATGTCATTGCAATAAAAATTAGGAAGATTATTATCCTCATCTTATACATTTTAAACTATAGGCAACAAATTGAACTGAGGACTAGACATTCAACTTCAGGAATTAGAAAGACATGGTGGCAGCTTATCCTGTACCTACAAAAAGGGCTGAGAATCAACCAGCACACTGAAACACTCAGGGTTACTTCTCAGATTGACAGGATTTATATCTGAATTTCCTACTTCACAATGAAACTGCTCTGATCATTATACTATGCATTAGCCTGGGTTTTATGCATTAGTTTGTATTTTCCCACTCTGCTCTGGTCTGCATCAGTTATTGAAATGCTTGCTGACACAGACAAGATGTAAAATGCTCAACTCTAAACAAAAAACATAAAACGTTGAAACTCAAGTTCTTGCACTAAGAAATATTTCTTATGTTGTAAGATATAATAATACTGTTGTACTTAGTGGAATAACACCTGAAAAAAAACCCTGAAAAAACATTGTCAAAAGATATTGCAATTCAGATCTGCTTTCTGTTTTCAAAGAGAAATTCAAATCCATACTTGCTAGGTTTTGGGAAATACTTATGAGGAATCAGTTCCCTGCTAATTTTACAATTTAGTCCCCTTATTTATGAATTATTTTTTATTTTCCCCCAAAAACTAGTTAGCAAAATAAAATTTGCAAATAGTTTATATGTAAAAAAAGCACTGACTTTCATAAAGTTCTCAGTATCTGAACTTCTTTGTTCCACAAGATTAACAACATCTTATATAAATATTTGTTCATACCATCTTCTATGCTCTAGGCTTAATTCCGTTCACCCTGGAGTCAATTAAAGTCACTGATATCAGTAGATCTAAAATATTGATTTCTGCATGTATTATAAATTACAACAATAAGTACATAATCATCTGCTTACATTATGGCACTTCAAGCAGAATTAAGAATCTGAATCAAACTCATGGTTTAGCTGCTGTTGTTTATATACCTCACTTCTTGTTCATTGCAAAGCATCTAAGGTGTTTGGTGAATCGACATAAGACCTATAAAAAACTCAAAAGATTTTTGAACTGTCTTTAACTCCTGATGAAGAAAAGCTGATGATTTTACTTTAGATATTTGCTGAGATTTGTTTGAATTTAAAACTCTGACTGCAGCTCAGGAAACAGTCTCTCAGAGTTATTTTCTCACTGTTCTAATTTTTAGTTTCTTCATGGAAGTGGAAACTAAAAATACTGACAATATTTTTTTTTATAATGTATTTTAAATAATTTAATAATAATTAAATAATTATTACTAATGCTGTTCTAGTCACAGAAATAATTTTAAAGCACTTGAATTCAATAGCTAAGATTGACAACCACTATATTTTCCTAACTAATGAAATTTGTAACTCTAGCATACTTTGAACAGGTGGATTTAGTCTTAAAGTGCCAAAGAATTTCCAAAACTTGGATATACAGTGCAGTTCTTAAAATACACAAGCTGGACTGTAAAATGTAGCAGTAAAATGTAGCAGCAAAATGTAGCAGCCAGACAGACAATAGCTTCATGCACCCCTTTTCCAGAACATGGGCAAAGGCTTTGGTACATTACCAAAACAAGATTAATTCCTTATTCAAGTTTATTTTCAATTTCCAATTTGAGTAAACACAACTCCAATCTTTAATGTTCCGTCCAAGTACAGAACAAACTTTACACTGCAAATGCAATTTAACTACATTTGCTTGGAAGTGCACAGTCAATCATTTCATTATTGAACCTGTGGTTCTTAGCAGTCTGGCAAAAAGGGTCTTCTTTTCAAATGATTATTGATTCAGAGAATAGTCCAGATTACACTTTGATAACATGATTTATATCCTCTAATAGCACATGTAGACCTTCAGTTAGGCAAACTGAATCACCAATTGTACGCATAGTCCTGTGATTCTGTTGTGATGACTAACTTGGCCACTTCAGTTAATTAAAAGGCTATACAGATTGTTCATTTATGGGCTGATCCAATTCTCATTAAAGTTTAAATCAATGGGAATCCTTCCTGGGTCTAACTGTTCTCCAGTTGCTATGTTTGGAAGCATATTACCACCCAAGTTCAAAAAAACATTAACACTAAGAGATGTAACACTAGTAACAATGCTATGAGAATAATGACAGAAGAAATTTAGTAACATCAAGTGCTAAATAGTAATGCAGTCTAAATTAGCAATTTTCTCAGATAGGTCCTGTCTTAAGTAGCCCTATTCCTTTTGGCTCGGGTGACATCCCTACTTGCACTTCTAAAGGAAGCCCACAAAATCCACTAACTTAGCACTTACAACCAGACACTGTAGAAAATAATTCTCTGGACTGCAGTGCCACCCAGAGCAGGCATCAAGTGCAGGGGGAAAAAAATGGGGCAATAAATTAGTCTACTGGTAACAAAATGGGGTGTTTTAAAAAAGGCATTGCATTCTTCACACAGATGTAGGCTCTCAAGCTTTTTGTGCAGGTAATTTTCTGGTTTGTGGAATCCAGTAGGGCTCATTTAAGGTTAAAAGAACTTTGGTTAATTAGAGAAAAAGAAGAAATGGTCCAGTTATCCCAAAGAAAAACTGAGCCAATTTTCTTTGATAATCCATAACCTCAAATGTTTTAGAAAAATATCCTTTTGCAAAAAAAATAGTGGTGATTTCACAATTTGAAGCTTTGCCTAGTTATTGTTTTCAGCTTAGAATATAATTCAGCTATTTGGATTTGAGCAATACAAAAAAATTGGACTTACTTTTTTTTTTTTTTTTTTTAGAATGTACTTTCTGATAACCTATTCCACAAGTTGTCACAATGCACTGTGAAAAAGTACAATGGTGTATACACTGGGGAATCTACTGTTTTTAAATTAATAATTGATAAATTTATGATAATAACATGATAAATATTATGATGTAATAACATACTAAAATATATTTTATTAAAGAGTACATCATATCTTACGTATGCATTACTTTATAATGTGTAAATTAAAAAAAAAATTTTGTATCGTTTTTGTCCACAAGCCATTTTAAAAATAATTTTATACTATTTTAGCTTTAGAAATTCTTAGATTGGTTATATAAACAAAACAGGGGAAACAGAGAAATTATGATTTAGATCTATATCTTGTGTATAAAAATTTATAAATTAGTTACAAAATGGTGATGGTTCTGATGACACACAACCTGCTTATGCTGATATCTTTTATACTTTTGTTTGCGTTACATAGCCTTGACCAACCACAAGAAGATGCTTTGCACATTACAGAAAGGGAAAAATTCATTCATGTACTTCTCTGAATCTTAAGACTGATGGACTTCTGCACCTGTTCGCGCAAATGAGTTTTAGCTCCCATTGCACTCATCCAGCTGTGACTACATGCCCCATTGTTTCACTTCTGACTATTTTTCTATGCTTTTTTATCGGATTATTGTTGCTTTGGAGAAATTTTAGGTATTAGAAGTAATAGTAATACACAATTATTTTGAACCAATCTTAATTTATGGGACCAAAAAGCCCCAACAACAATGACAAAAACTCCAAAACCTGATCAGGCCTCTGGTTATAACAAGGGTTAAAGCATCCAGTCAGTTTCAACCCAGCACACAATTCAGTGTTCTCTCACTGACATAATTCTGTGTTCACAGAATGAAAAAAGTAACTGCTTACTTTGTTCAACAGTTATATCTCAAGATATATTTAGGTTCTGAAAATAAATTATCCTCAAAGCATCTACTGAGATTTTTATTTTACAGTTTGGCATCATAAAAGTGATAAATAGTATTTCTTTACATTTATTTGAAAGAATTAGCTCTTCTAACACAAAAGTCAGACAAATTTCATTTCTAAGAAGAAATGAAGTGAGAGAGCTTACTTGAAAAACAGAATGTGTAAGCATTACTTTAGTGTAACTCAATGTTATGGCTACACAGTGAGTGGTCAGACTGATAAAATCTACAAATATATGAGAATTCTTGATACAGGTACATCCCAAATTTTTACATCACTGGATTAATTCAGAAAGAATAGCATGAAAAAAGCATTTTGGGGCCTATCAGGTTATTTCCTTAATGAAACAGGCCTATATCAATAAACACACCAAGTTTGCAGCTTCATCTGGACTCCATAGGTATGTGATATTTCTAGCTTATGCTGAGAGAATTTCATTATAGCAGATCAAACAAAATACAGAGAAAACAACTGTAGTGGAAAAACGAAAATAGACCAAATAGAAAATAAGTTTCAGGGTAGCAATGATTTATAAAATCTTTGATCAAAGCACATGAAGGCTTATTTAGAAATTTAGGCTTGCAAAGGGGCTGAAATTTTATAAGGATTTTGCTGAAAACTTTGTATGAAATAATTTAAATTAGTCAAACACCAGGAATCTGGTTTGCCCCTGCCAGTGTAATTCCAAGCATTTCATGCATTAATAGTGCACTCCACTTTGGGTAAGCTGAGCCTGACAGATGAACTGCTGGCCCACAGATGTCCATTATATCCGTTCAGTACCCAATCCTCACTGAAAGTAGTTACCCCAATCAAGACCACCAGTATGGTTGCACCTGCAGTCCTTTCCTAACTTCTGTTAGAATGAAGCAGGTTAACAGAAAGATTAAAATTCTGAATTATTTGACAGACTTGGAGCAAGGAATAATGACACATGCAAGCATATCAACTTTTAAGCAGTCTGGCAAAGGTCCCTCATTGTCTTCTGCAGAACCATCTTGATCTGATTTGGCTGCAGCCATAAAGTAAGTTTACCTCTACCATACTTTCCCTGTTTATATATTGCACTTAAATATATAAACTTTTGTACATGCATAGAGAAGAAAAATCCTTTGCAGTTAAGTACCACCGTCAGCTTCCATCCACGCTGATATTTTGTATATGAATTAGTGTACCTATATGTATGCAGAAAATGTTTATGAAAAACCTTTAAAATGTTTTTTCTTCAAATTGCCATGAACTGCACTTAAATGCAATTTATTTTCACTCAACTGCATAAAGGACAGGCTTAAATGGAGACTTAAACTGATAGTCTTAAGTAGATAGTCTTAAATTGATAGTCTTAAGTGGTCTATTAATTAAAAAATAGTCTCTTTCTTAAATGGAGATAAGATTTCAACCCTAAAACATTGCAAGCAGACCACCAACTCAGATCTGCATAATTAAAAACTTCCATGAAGAACACGGCTATAAATATCCTGTTGCCTGCCTCATTTAAATCTTTCCTTTGCATTCTAATCAGATCTAATTCCCAATTTGAAAAATAAACACATTAAAGAAAATTAGTTTAGGCATCATTACAGTGTACATACATGAGTGTCTAGATTTTTTTAAATGGATACTTGCTATACAGCATTTAAGTACTAACTGTAATTTCTCTGTGTGGCTAATTTGACCACACATATTGCAAACTGTTTTCATCTTCCTTTATTGTCCTCTAATGAGCTCATCAAGAGTATATAATTAGTGCAGTAAACTGCATAACACAGGCTCTGCCCTGAAGCAGCCAAGCAGAGTTCTTGACTAGCCCACTTTCCCACCGGAACTTAGTACTGTTAATGGTCCATGATCAGTAGGAAGTACATCAAGGGATATGCTCTGTTTTAAACAGCTTGTGATCTCTGGCTCGAAGCAACAGTTCTGGGGCTATCACCATCTGTACTGACACACAAATGAAAGTTGTTCTATCTCTTTTTAATGAAGCTACCGAGGTCAATTAATAATGGCTTCAGATGCCAGGAAAACACGTAGGACTGACCAACTGGATTCTAGAGCAATTTCTCTTTGTGTATAAAAGTTTTAATGTTCTCCATAGTAGTAATCCTAGAATTCTCTACTAAAATCTGAACCTAGAAGTAGATATGAGTTTACAAAGATAGAATTTATTAAAGTAAGAAAGCATTGAAGACACTTAGGGGCACAAACACAGATATAAATATGGTGTAACAGTCAGGTAGATTGCAGTCTAGGTAGATTTGGAGGACTCAGTACTTGAGAGGTAGCATTCTTCCAATACACAGCATATCATAACAAAGCCCTTTGAAAAATGGGCACTTTGAAGACTCAAGAATCTGGTGGTTTAGATTCACAGCATTTACTACACTGTTGTCAAAGATCCATATGATAAGGAGATTCTCATATCTACATTATCATATAGAAATTAATTCTAATTTTTGTGATCTGCACCTTGCACGAGATGGCTATATTAACACAAGGAATTACCAAGATATTTGGTTTTCTTGTAGTGTTTTTGTCACTCTGTTTTTGACACCACCAGGCCCCAAAATATGTGGAAAATTGACACCCTGGAAACAGCACTGCAGTACTATCTTTTCTACTTCACAACTGGAATCAACATGTCCTCTTCAAAGGAGATACGGCATAGATTCCTGGGTTGCAATATGTAACCAAAAGTGTGTATTCTATTTGCCATTTGTTGAAACCAGTTGGGGAGGTTTTTTTTCTTTATCTTTTGTATAACTCATTCCTCATAACTCCAGGGGGGAGGGGGCTAGTGCCTTCTAATAATAGGCCAGCTATCAAAATCAGGTGGGGCAATGTTCCTTATCCCTTCCACAACCCATCCTCCCTCCAGGGGGGATATCTTCTGTTAATGGGCCATTAAGGCTCACCACATGACTGATACAATTACATCATCCCATTGTGAGATGCTCCACCCAGTGGGAGGAGCCGAGCATTCCTACCTGGCTAAAACCTGTAATTCAGAACACCAGGGCAGCCTGTTTTCCACTGGATTCCCAAAGGAGGACCATGCCATCTTGCCACCACTGGACTCCTCTACAGGATCATCTCTATTCCAACAGAACCATATCTGTCACTCCAGGAGGACTTCTTTGGACTGCTTCCAACACCCCGACTAACAGAGTGTCAGGTTGTATTCTGACTGTCAGTGTTTCTATAATTTTTTTTTTGTTTGCTTGGTTTTTTGTACTGCTATATTTGTATTTTTTAATATTCCTAGTAAAGAACTGTTACTCCTGTTCCATATATTTGCCTGAAAGCTCTCTTAATTGCAAAATTATAATAATTTGGAGGGAGAGGGTTTACACATAGACTCTGAATAAGCAAGTTCTTCAACACTTTTACAAGCTAAAAATAAGAAATTTCTTCCAGAAGAGTAGGGTTTCACCTGTGCATACCCATTAACATAAGCATGTGAGTGTGTTTATTTGTATAAGTGTATATACATATACGTGCATATGCATTCATGCAATTAATGAACACAAAATCAGCTTTGGATATTTTCCTAGCATCAACCAATCCCAGTTTTAGATAGGTCTTAATCACTAGGCACAGGAGTAACTGATGGGCATGTAAGGCAAGGAGCAATATAAGCTAATAAAGAATGCATTGCAAAACAAGACAAAAATGCAAACTCAGTTACTGTGAAATCTGACATACCATTTCTCTCCAATCACTTCTTATTTATCAGAGCCTGCATAGCAAAACAGCATACTCAGGAGCTTCTCTGGTAATTAGTTTATCAGGGCTCTAATCTTCTTCTGCAATTAATCATGTAAAATCTTATCATGTTTAATTTTAATCCCTGCTGTTCATCATCTACAGAATAAAGTACAGATATGTATTGTGGTAGAAACAGTTTTCCACTTCAGTAAACACTTAAAATCTAAAATAAAAGTTTAAAAAATCTGTGCACAAACTAAAATTCTTTATGGAAGGCTAAAGTACCATTATAATTCATCTTCCAGTGCTGCTGCAGCAGATTAGATTTCACAATACAATTAAAAGTGCTGAAGAAAGGAAAATTAACAGTAGCATAAAAATAAAGAAATAGAAATAATGTTTTTAGGGTTTGCTTACATGCATTTTAGATTTTTCTGTAAATAAACATACGTATATACATACATAAGCACATAAATTATGAAGATTATTAAATACACATTTTTTCTTAACATCAATAACTATTTATTTTGATTTTCTACAAAAGCATTTAAAAATAAAATAGCAAATATATAAATAAAAATCAACAAGTATTAAGGATATATAAATAAAAAAGTAGGTTTATTGCACAACAGTGGGGAATTGTTTGTCACATTCTTTCCTGGATGACATTGCAAGCAGCACTAGATTTTAAACAATGACTCAAACAGTCCTGAATTAAAAAGAAAAAAAAAAATACCACAGACTTAACGTATTATTCTACTCTGTAACAAAGCTGCTATTTAAACTGAACCAAAGAGGCCCTTCAAATAATATTTTCAGTAAGTAAAATTCCATAAAGTTTACAAAACAGCAGTGCTTATAGAAACCACAGAAAGAGTAAAAAAATCTTTGATTTTTAATGAAGTATTATAAAATATTCCTGGTTTTAATATGTTCTCATATCTAAAGCAGGAAATCTGGAGTTTTTAATGTTTTCCTCACAGAAGAAAGGAGAAAAACTTCAAGACATACCCGCAAGTCCTCAGGAGTGAAAGAACATAAATACTGACAAAAACAAAGTGGAAGTATAGAAAACACCAAAGTTAAACTAAGTGTATACCCTTACAGATGAATATGCTTCTAGTTGCACTTCTAGACATAGGTTAGATCTACATTAGATCTAAAAAAGAAAAAATGAAATGTCATTCTTCATTGCAATTCATCCCTATTTTTTTTCTTTAGAGCAGAGCAATTATTTAGAAAAGAAGTTTTAAAAAAATCTGAAAAGATATGGACATAAATCAGGCTCTTACTTTTGAAAAGAAGATTCTATTATTGAAATTAACTTTTTATTTCCTTCACCGAAAGACAAAGGTCATTCCTTGTCTAACTCAGTAATTCCTTCAAAAATATTTTCCCTACAACAATGCTGTAATTTATGTAATTTTTTTTTTAACTAAAATAAATTCCATACTGAGTAAGGTCTTGAAATAAAATTAAAGCCTCTCCAAAGACATTTGACAATAATTATTGCGTGGATCAATATGTATCACCATAGATTTTCTTGTCATTTATAAGCTTTAATACTTGGAATTTGTACACTTCATACAAGTTCTGCTAAAGACTCTTGATTTTCACAATGTCATTTCATCAGATATGTACTCATCAAGGTGCTAAGCTTTGCACCTCAGTCCCCAGTTGTTGATGGATTTTTAAGATTCCCAGTTTCTGTTTGTATTGAAGACTACCCCAAATTCCAAACCACAATGGGAAATCACAATTTGTGATAGAGGTAAATTTCAAAGGAAGCCTCTTCTTGAAAAAAGCAGTGAAGTTATCCAGTGGTAAACTCTATACAAATTTCTGAGACCAGAAAGTTCCCCCAGGTACAGAGCTGAAATCGCTGAAGGGCTTGCCTGCCATTTTTCACAAATTCATAAAATTTCACTTTTTTCCTATTGAAAACACATGCAGTCCTACTTTGGAATATAAACAATCATAATTTAATGGTACTGCAGCTCAATGGGATTTCTGACTAGAAACATATAGTAGAAAAGGTGCAGTTTGTTCCTGTGCTGGCCAGAGATAGATGTTACACAAAAAACAAAGTAACAGGAATTAAAACAACATGTATGCTCACAAATACTACCAATGTGAAGATAATTTTATGTAAAAGAAAACATAATACATAATTAATATATGCATAGCTAATATAATTAGTGTTCAGATAAATGACTTGCAGCATGGTGATTGTCACTGCATCTGACAAGGTAGGCTTCTGCATTTAAACACTTCTGCTTTTGGTTAGCACCAGATTCTGCTCTCATTGAGATTTTGAGCAGGCCTGCACTTTGTGAAATCCCCTGGCTCCCCCTGGCAATTTATTTCACTGGGATCAATAACCATAAAAATTGTTGCTACAGTGTGAATGAGGATATGTGAAGTGGACCCATTGCCTCCATATGCCTCCATTACATAAACAGAATAAATATACTAAAAAATGCAACAAGAGGGACCTTTCTCTTCTAATGCTGACATACAACTGCACTGGACAAAACATGGTAAATATTAATTACAGAAGAGTAAATGTGCAGAATCCTGCCCCTGAACAACATACTTTGTATGTCTGATGGCAGCCATCAAAGCAGAACAAATATATTCCTTCTGCAGTTATAAGATGTACTTCTGTTAGATCAAAAGAAAAAAAAAATACAAAGAAAAAGCAGTGTTAATGGTTTTTAAAAATTAAATATTACAAAAAAGGTTTGATATTTTTTTTGCAGTATCCAGATTCTCAACTGAAATAGTTATCTTTACCCATAAAAATACCCCCTCAACTGTTTTAACATGAAACTTTTCTGTCATATTTGCTGTCTGAATTTCTGTATCTAATTAATGCAAACCCATAAACAGAACAAATCAATGAAGAATCTGCATATATTCCAGCCATTTAACAAACATTTCTTAATTGACATAGAGTATGCAGAATGTTTAAAGGTAGGATGATGTTTGTTTAACAGCTCAGATTGACAAGGTGTCTTGATTTCTTTTGCCAGTGCATTGCAGTGTGGGATTTGCAAATCAACAGCAAAACAACATGGACACTAACCCTGGAGAACCCCTGAGCGCCAGGAAACTCCAACAATATAAAAGTGGCACAAATAAGAGAGTAATTTTCTGTGCTAATTTTTACTTACATTTCCACTCTATCCAGCTTTACCTAGCATATCTGGTGTTGGTAGATGGTGGCTGCAGAATTGTTTCGTTTTTAGGGAAGGAACAAAAAAAGGGTGCATTATGTTATATAGTAAATTCACAGAAAAAGTACTGAATTATTCACCCAGTAATGCAGTAATACTTGGAAGGCATGAAGCCATCACAGATTCACTTCCCAATCATTAAACCAAATTAAAAGTGGCCTGGAAGTGACAGAAGTAACTTTTTAGTTACTTAAGAAATAAATTTTTGGAATGTGTTTATCTTCTTGTGGCCAACTGGCAAAAGCATGCTGCACAGCACTTGGCACAGTCTTTTGGGCCAGAAGTGACATCTATCTGACCCTCAGAAAACTATTATTTCATTTTCAGTTCTCTCTTCAGTTCAAAGTGCCTGACATTAAGAGCTGGGTCTGGTGCAGCTCAGCAGAATGGCATTTACATAGCACAGCATCAGAAGCGGGAGTGGAACAAGGATGGGATTGATGGTACCAAGCACTTTGTAATGGTATTCAAAAACTGCAGGGGAAGAAAGTACCCACGCCACCAAAGTTTTGTCCACACTATCTGCTGGAGGAATCATCACGTGTATGCTTCATAGATACAAAACTGTGTCTCAGTTGTGCTATTCAGCACAGGCCAAATCTATGCCAGGCACAGTGCTAACAGTTAAGTAACACGGATGATCAGGGAACCAGTGCCTGAACTCAGTATTTCTTATTTTTCTTGCAGTAAGAATATAGCCTCGTTGTCTCTGCTGCAGCCTGAATCTAAACGCTGGAGTGAAAAAATCAAACGGTCACTACTCATTTTCAGTACAGAAACTAAGCACGAAAAGCCCAAGCTGGGAGTACTGCCTAATATCACATAGTGTAAGAATAATATATGCTAGTTTCTGTATGATGTAGAAAGAAGACGTACTTTACACTTTTGAGGATCAAAAATTAAATTTCCTTTTCTGTGAAGATGAGACTGAAGAACAAGGCCTTAAGAAAGCAATGCAGTAAACATTCATGTCTAACCAGAGTAAGGAAAAGTGGGTCTAGCAAGTTTCTCTTAATTACTGGCATTCCAAATTTGAAAGTCAGAATCCCACCAAATACAGTTCCAGGCTCTCTGAATTATTAATTAAGTTCACTTTTATTTATCAAATCAGGACAAACCACAAAACAAATAACAACCTGTATTTTGTATGTGTCTTGGATTAAGAATACTATAATGTAAATATAAAGATTTTTTCATTTTATTATTTTCCAAAAATAAAAGCCTTTGGAAAAATAAAAGCAAAAGGCTGGAAATACTCTTCTTGCATGATCATATACTCTACTATTTATATTTAAATCTCCAATGCATCTATACCATAAATCCCATTCAAGTTAGGCAATATTTTGAAATCTAATTAACAAGGTGTAGTTTTTGGTTGGTGGTGCGCTTTTTTTTTTTTTTT
>VWYO01011521.1:1354377-1389581 GCA_013400275.1 Rhadina sibilatrix
TTTTTTTTTTTTTCCCCCAAGGCCACATATTAAATTCTTGTTCTCCAGCTAGCTTGCACAAAAAAGTCTGTGCTCCTACTTTGAGTTACATGGGATTTTTGTGGGAATACATATAAGAAATAACGACACTTCACCTCCTATGAGTTTCAGCCAGAGAAGCAAGAATACTTTCTGTAACTTTGATAAAAATATGTAGAAGAGGTCCTCTGTTTAGTTTTCAAGAATACAGAAAATAATCCTTGCATCTCCTCCACAGAACTTTGAATTGCTAAACTCATACAAATAATTTAACGGAATCTTCATTATAGATCTGCCTTCATTAAAAAATAAAATTTGCATACACACACCCACACACACACACAGACACTTCTCATGTTTTCTCGTTCCATCCTTACACATGCATTATTTCAGATAAGGTTCCTGATTTTCCCTTTCACACTGAAATATGTGTATACCAATGACTCCTGATCATTTAAGTTTGCTGGATCTCTTCCTGGTAGGGGACTATGGCAAAGTAGTTTCCCTATGACAAGTATTTGTTTACATCCAAAAAAACAATAGAAAAAGTATTTCAAGGCAACAAAATCATTCACTTTCACATCTGATTTCACCAAACTCTTTGCGTTTCTAGTAGGTGGTTAAATAAGGTATGTGTGAGTTCATTTAACAGAAAGAAAATTACAATTTTGGGTCTTTCAAGAAGAGATTCTGGGGCCTAACAAGCATGTCTCTGGTGCCACAGGGAAACTGCCTTTTCATAATGCCTGTGATAACTATTTGTGCTGCTGCTCAAATAGCTTACCACATAATGTTTTTATTACAGAGACTGCAATTGCAACTCAAATTATCCATATGCCCTACATTTATTTTTCTAAGTTGTAATCATGAACATCTCTTAGGATTTTCCTGTTATGACCACTCCACCATTTAGCTTTGATTTGCAATTGGCATTTTTGTGATATATTAATCTACTGGGATAGTCTGCTTCTCTCTGAAATCTAACCTATGGACAGTGTACTCACCAAAACTAATTCTGCTCCTAAAAAGGCTAACCTCTCCAAGCTTTCCCTGCAATCAGTGGGGACAGGTTGCTTGAAAGATGAAACTCTCTTAATAGCCAGCCTTTCTGAATACATTTTGCCTTTCCATTGTTAGTCAGCAATACAATATATAATCTGTTGTTTAAAGTACAGATCAGCATTTAACATCACACTCATATTTATCAGTAAAACTTTTTTTTAGTGTATGGTTCTCATCAAATGAAAATACAGCTACCTGAAGAGATTCAAGTATCTTGGCATGTGTATCGGTTCCTTTCATTTCTCTCATGCGCACTCAGTCGCCAGCATGGCTGAAAAGTATACTCACTTTGTTAATCAAATCACAGCACACAGATGGACAACTTCTGAGACAATGCCAAGGAAGAGATGAAAATTTCTTACTATTAAACTGATAACAAGAAGGAAAACCATCTCAAGAAAAAAAAAATCCTCAGAAGAAAGTACCTTCACATACATCACAGAAATATCCCTTAGCTACAGTAATTTCAGGAACTTCCTCTACAATGAAAAGGTTAGGCAATTTTCTTTCTCAGTTTCAAAACAGATTTATACTGTTTTCTTGCATAATACTTCCCTCAGTGGTTAGATTTATTAAACACGTAATTTACTGGATAGACAAAATAAATAACTTTCTTTTCTCTGTAATGTTCCCTCCTACTTGCTTTGGTTGAGCAGGAGTTAGTTCTTAAAGGCAATTCTTTAGTTAATTCTTAAAATTTATTTCACTTCTTTTGGTGGCATTTGCTCAAGGACTCTTGTTTCTTACCCAAAGACACTGACAAAAACAATAAACCAGCAAAACTGAAAGAATTTTTTATTGTCAAAATTGGATTCAAAAATTAAAAGTAAAGTTTTCAAAAGTAAAGCTAACATAAAATACAATGAGATTAGGAAATTAATGAAAAATATGGGAAAATGCTAGGAGGAAAAAAGAAGGCTGACAGACACAAAGAGGAGGTTTGCAGGAGAACATTCTTTGAACAAAATTTTGATTTTATGCATCCAGTTTCATTCCTTAGTTATTTGCTAAATTTTTTCTTTACACTCTGCTAGCTACAAAAATATTCAGAATTTTTATGTCTGCTTAGAATTTCTGTTCTCTTAAAGTATATTAAAGAATAAATTGATCAACACAGTTTTTACTACCTTATACCTTAACACACTCATAAGACAAATATGAGGAATAATGTATAATACAAAACCATACTTAAATTTAATTTCAAATCACAATTCCTAGCTCAGTTCAATGCCACATCATTGCTATGTAGTTGAACTATTGTAGAGCTACAGAATCCTAGTCAGGGACCATGGATTATTAACTCATCATTTAAAAAAACATACAAATACATCAGAAATGCATCTGCTTCTGTCTTTGAGAAATGAATATTAAGTAAAAAAACAAGAAACAACATGTCAATATACAGGGATTGTTGGGAGTGAAAAAGAATGTATACAATTACTGTTGACATTATAGAAAATCACTTCAGAATATCAATTTCTTAACCAATACCAGCATTATGGAATTAGAAAAGGCATTTTGCAGTGAGACAGGAAGTACAATACCATTTAATAAACTCTGCTTTGTATGTTGGACAAAGTTCTTTCCCATTTCATTCATCCCTAAATGGATTTCTGATCACTGACCTGAAGAATCAAAGGCAGAAAGTAGGCACAAGTAACCCCATCACTGTCATGTGTCAACTGAACTTGAGGATAGCTTGCCAACTGCTAAATCTGAAAAATTATTAACGTCCTTAATTATATATTGATTTGATTTCTTCTCATGTACTGTGACACATTCTTTTTCTCAGAATCTGTATAATAATACCCAGAACAAAGTGAGAAGAGAGAAAGTTGAATGATAGCTTTGGCATTTCTTATATTTGCTGAATGTTGGATTACAAATTCAAAGCAAAAATAACAGGGAACCTAACATAGTGTACAAGTGGAAAGTCTTAACATAAAATCAGGTGTTCTGGGGATTTTTATTATTATTATTTATTTATTTTGTTTGGATTGGATTGGCTTGGCTTGATTGGTTGATAGGCTTTGACTTTTTTTTTCCCAAAAAAATATAATTCCTAGCTGAAATTTTAAGTTTTGAGTTAGATTACATTAGTAAGCAAATGCTCTGATCATAAATATCTAATCTACTTCATTTAGTTCTCAAATAAGAAAAGTCAAAAGGTACCTCTCAGCTAGTATAGTCCTGTCAAAGACACAAAGATTTTCATCTGCTAATTGCATCAGTACTGGGACAGCCAGATGATGTTATAACAAGAATACATATTTTTGCTGGAGTGTCTAAGGACAAAGATGATGGATGTGCAATACAAAAAAATAAATCAATAGTCCAAAGCTATGGGCCTCACAAAATCAATTTTGTTGCCTAGAGTGTTCTTCAAAAACTATGAAAAAAAAGCAACATCTTGAAATGAGAAGAAATTATATGAAATGATATAACAGAATAATAACTGAAAGACCTGAAGCACTTTAATCACCTGAGTATTTTGGTGGTTTAATCACACTGCAATATTTATGTTCCCACCGGTACCATTCCATTATATGGGACTTTAATCTGTTTTCCTTGAGGGTAAGAGAGAAATGCCAAAAGAAAATTGTTATCCATACAAGGTGTTCCCTCTGTCCCAAGTTTCTCTCTCCCCAATACCTGTTGGTTTTAGGGTTTATTTTTATTAATATAACAACAGAAAGTCAGGTGCAGAGCACATTTCTTTGATTTTGGCAACCTCACATTGATTTTCACAGAAATATTTTTCTCAGAACAGAAATACTAACTGAGCACACAAATGAAAATATCTGTAATAAACAAAGATAATCAACTTAAAATTATGACATGAACCCAGATTTCAGATGTATATTTTTAAAAAAAATATGGCACTTTAATAAATGTGACAAGCTGAAATCATGTCTCCTCAAATTTAAGGCAAATTTGTTTGCAAACATATATAAAAAGAGAATTACGCAGACAACAAATATTTTCTCAGAATTATTTAGTGTGTGCTCTGAAAGTAGTTCTACGTGAAGTTGGCAGTGCAAGTTCAACTGAAGAAATCACTTCCCAATCCCAACAACCAACTGCAAACCTACTGTGTGAAAAACATAGAAATTAATTACCCAGAAGAAAGGAATAAGTCCTAGCTGGAGGGTCAGTAGTCAAATTTTAAACAATTTACATTACAAGGGGCAGATCCAAAGAAAGCCTTAATATCTAGAGAACAAAGGTAGGTGTCTCAACTCTCTGCAAAATGAATCAGGAGCCTGAGAAGAGTGACAAAGAAGTCCATAGGGAGCTGCTTATAGCAAACCAATTCAAAATGAGAAATTCAGGCACATGTATGAACTCTATTCATCTAAAACCTAAAGGCCTTTATCCAGAATTGCAGAATGGCAGGTGAAGTTCTGATCTACCCAGGACAGCTAGGGAACTGCGAACCTACGGATATGTAATTCCACCAAACTGGGATATGTAATTCCACCAAACTGGGATATGTACTAAACTAGCTGATTCTGCCATAGTATTTTCTAGATGAATCTGCGCCAGCCTGCCCCATCCCTTATGGTGTGGTTTACTTAGGTTCAGCAAAGAGTTCAGAACTTCTACCCAAAGAATAAATTATACATGAACCAGTTACACAAGTCAAACAGCAGTTGAGAACTGGGGGTTCTAGTTCCACCTTGCACAATTCTACATGCATTTTATTTTTTAAAAAGTAGCATAGAACTATAGAACTGTTTAGGTTGGAAAAGACTTTTAAGATCGTGAAGTCAAACTATGAACCTAACACCACCAAGTTTGACACCAAATTATATCTGAGAGTGCCACATCTACAAGTGTTTTAAACAGCTTCAGGGTTGGTGCCCCACCACTGACAGTCCGTTCCAATGTTTGACAACCTTGTTCATGAAGAAACTATGCAATCTAAACCTTCCCTGACACAACCTGAGGCCATTTCCTCTTGTCCTATTTGTTGTTACGCGGGAGAAGTGGCCAGCTCCCATCATGCTACAGCCTCCTTTCAGGCAGTTGTAGAGAGCAAAAGAGAGCCCCTGCAAGTCTTTTTTTTTTCTCCAGGCTAAACTCCCCCAGCTCCCTCAACTGCAAAAAGATTTGTGCTCCAGACTCTTCCCCAGTTCAACTGCCCTTCTCTGGACACACTCCAGCACCTCAATGCCCCTCTTACAATGAATGAGAGGTCCAAAACTGGACCACAGGATTGGAAGTGTGGCCTCACCAGTGCTGAGTACAGAGGGACAATCACTGCCCTGGTCCTGCTGGCCACACTATTGCTGATACAGGCCAGGACGCCATTGGCCTTCTTGGCCACTCCAATGCCAAACAAGCCAAAAATAAAGCTGCAAGCAAAATAAATTAAAATAACTGTGCATGTTGTGTTTTGTTAGTACTACAGCTATGCATTAGATTTGCTCAAAGCATACTTCTGCTATGGACTTCTCAGGTAACCTAAACACTTCCTTGTCTCATTTGGAGGCCAGATACACACCTGCTGATATTAAGACAGTTATTAGCATCCAGTATAAACAGACATGCAGATGCTACTGTAATTCTGCACAAGTCCAGTCCTGAATATCCAAATCTTCCTCAAATATGGGTAATTCCCAAAGGAACAAAAATTGAATAAATGTATTAAAGCAAAGCATGATATGAATTTTTAATTCTATGAAAATCATGTTTCACTGACATATATACCCACACTCCCGGTACTTTGTGAAAGCTCTGATTAATTGCCAAACAAAATGCTGATTGAGGCGTACAAGCCCTTTCAGGTTATATCCATTTCACAGATGTTTCTGCTGTAGCACAGGAAGAATTTAATGTTTCCATATTTTACTTGTCCATGAATTTTCTGTGAATTCAGAAGTCCTAAGTTACACACACCCCATTTGTTGTTCAATAGAAAACTTATTTTCTTGAGTCATAATGCCCAAAAAATTAAAAACTGAAAATGGAAAAAGAAAATATTGGATATAATGTATCATCCTCTGACATGGGAAGCTTTTCATTTTTCTTTTACAAAAAATTCAAGATGCTGAATTAATTAGACTATTAACACATTAAAAGTAAGTGCTAAGTGTGAATAGCTTTAATTTAATCACAGCTGAATCAGCTCTATTTTGCACAGATTTGTGCTGTATTTTCAGCTAAGAAATTAGATAGTAATTAGAAATTACCCAGTAATTATGATCTAAGTGTGATGAGTCTCTCAATGTGTTAGAAAGTACCTGACAGAGTATCGATTACACATTAGAAGTTTACTATATAATCAGCTTAAAATTACATGGTTTGTATTTAAGATACTAAAGCAACAAATGCTCCAGTACATGTGGATCTTGGTAACTCCCAGTTTCTGTGCTCCAGAGTTCCAGTGAATTTTTTGTAGCTCCATATGCAAGAGTGGTCATTGAAATAAAATGAGATTGATAGGTGTAAAAAAAGGTGAGACAAGAGATGATAATGGTTGAGGATCACTTTCCTGCTTACTCAGTTACAATACATAGCACTATTTTGTGAGACTTTTACTTTCAAGATGAGATTCTTGACAAAAAAACTTGAGACATTTTTGAAAAATACCATTAAAAGACCATCAGCGGATGTCATAGACGAGAAATGTTTTGATGTTCTTAAAAACATTGAAGAATATTTGTTAAATAAATATCCTTAGAACTGTAATTCACAGAAAGCCTGTTGAAATAATATCATTAATCACAGTTGGGAATGACAAAAATATATTTTGCTTCTCACCAGTATGGTAATAACATTTTTTGGAGTGCAATCAATCTGTCTTCATGTGCTTAAAAAGGTGATTTACTGGCAGTTGCCATATTGGGAAAACCACAATATTTTTCATTAAACGTTGATGAATCAGAATATTCTGAATCCTCTTGTACTGAAGGTATATATTAAAAAAAAAAACCCAGAAAATGTATCAAAACTATTTTTTTCACTCAGACTTGTGTTGTTGCGGTGGTCTTACTCCTTTGAAGTATGCATCCTTAATGCCACATTAGAATCTTTGTTTTCAAATTTCAGAAGTTATAACTGATGGAATTCAAAGAAAGCTTAGAAATACTGAAATTCTTGAAAAATATGCATAGGAATAGGAATAAAAATAAGTGTCAAGATGAAGCATAAGAACAATGTGAAAACTGGATGTAGAATACAGTTTATGTTACTAGTATACTAGCATGGCTTATTTTATCAATAATCTTATGGCATTAAATGGTTTTTATGCAAATTTCAACAATGAATCAACTAGTTCTCT
This sequence comes from Rhadina sibilatrix, assembly GCA_013400275.1. NCBI lineage: Eukaryota > Metazoa > Chordata > Aves > Passeriformes > Phylloscopidae > Rhadina > Rhadina sibilatrix. The sequence goes on from VWYO01011521.1 coordinate 1,361,744, forward strand.
GGAAATCTCAATTTTTAGTTTAAAAGAAGAAAAAAAAAGAAGAAAAGCTAGTAGCACTGGAACTCTGAGAGAAGTTGTCTGAGAATGATATGAAATATCAGAGTTTATAGGAAAAATTAAGAGAAACCTCAAATACATTACTTTGTAAAAACATGTTCAAGACATCGGAGGTTTTTTGTTTGTGGGTTTTTCTTAATCTGAAACATGATTTCTGAACACAGAGTTGACAAAATGCAAAGTATTTTAGAACTTTGAAAGGACTTTTGTATTTCCCAGAGGAAGAAGCAAAAAGTTGAAATGTTCTGGGCAAGAGGTTGTTTTTAGAGCATATTTAATCCCATTAAAGGATAATTGCTGCTTATTAGTAGCCATTAGTGAACAATTTGGATGAGCATCACTGCCTGTGGAATACACAGGCAGTTGTGAAAATACTCCAACTCCAGCATAGGGGGTACTTGTACCTCTAGGCAGTCTTTTGGTTTTGCCATTTAACACTTAGGTCCTGCTTCTTCCTTTAGAGTCTATGCAATATTGCATCTTGTAAAATAGAGTCCTCCAAAGTATGTGAAGTACCTTTCAGACAAGAGAATTTTTTTTTCCCAAGTGTTCAGGTGCTGTAAAGCATGCAGTATAATTTTGCTTTGTGGCCTCACACTTGGTTGAATGCTACAATACAACTACATCAGGTATTCTCAGTAATACCTCTAAAACTTTATTTTCAAGAACTGGCTACATAGGTAGAGACTGTCCAAAGTTTATGTTAGTTTTAAGTTATTGATAGTGTTGAGGCAATTTTATTGCAGCCAAAAGAAACTCCAGTTTGCCCTACTTCCACTGTTTACCTCACAGTGACTGTTAACAAGTCAGAGATAAAATTACCATGCTGGAGAGGTACCTTCCACAGTGCAGCAGCACCCCATACGTCTCTCTTTGAGGCCTGTAAATCCTAAAAATATTTTTGTTTTATCTAACTTTATTTTATTTGTAAAACTATTCTTGCTCTGTATAACATAAATCGATGACATGAAAATAGCTGTTAAACTAAATATATGAATTTTCCATTTACCAGTCAGGTAAATCAAACAGGAGAATTTTGCTGTTCCTAAAAGTCTAATTCTTTTAATGAATAGGTTTCTGTTTCAGATATCATGGCATAATAGGCATAAATGCACCCTAATACATATTCCAGGCTCTGAAGACTCCCTTTTTTCCCCTCTTTTTTTTTCATTTTTCTCTTCTGTCTGCTTTTGTAAAACAACAAACTTATTGTGTTTGTTTTTAAATTATATTTACTCAAGATAATTCACAGATTTATAAAAGACAGCTTAGAAAATAAGATACATGAAAAGATATGGTTTTGTGATGCAAAAGAACACTTCCATTTGAGTCTACAGAATTTTGGTTCCCTCTTCACAAGATTTAAATGAGTTTTATAAGAGTTTACCTCACACATTTAAACTTCAGTGGCATTACAGAGTATATAATAAGACTTAGTAAGCACTATCACGTCATTTTTAGTTTCTTATCTTATATAGTAGCAAGTTTGTATAATAGCCCCTATATTGGGAAGCTTGCTTGGAGACTATTAGTCTCCTCCCAGTCTCCAGAAAACAGACAAACAGCTCCTGTATCACAGCACTATTCCTTTTCTTCAATCACTGGAATACACTCGTGTTACCTTCTCACTTTCCTGCCAGCCTTATGGCTCCAGCTAACAGTTTCAGCAGAAAGCTTCAACCCTGTTTCCAAGCACACTCTGGCCAGATGGTGAGGGTGCTCTCAAGACATGAGTGGTAGCATCACCAGCAGAACTTTACTCTTTTATGTCTGAATGCTCTGCAACAGGGCACTTGGGAACCCGAGGGAAAAAGAAACATCTACTGAAAGTCAGGGCCTAAGTTCCAGAGAGGGTACAAATTCAGACACACCAAATATGCTTTGTGCACCAAAAGCCCCTTGCTCACCCTTCAGAAGTTAATGGAACCCTCTCCTCTGGCCTTCACACAGACTATCTCAGGCCTAGATCTTTCCCCTAGCATGTATAACTCAGGTTGTATTGATTTATTTTAAACCTCCATCTTATGACTCAGATGGGTGAACATGTTTTAGATTCTTTCAATGATTAAAAATACTAATTTACTTTTCATCAATGCTTTCCTTTTTCATAATTTACAAAAAATTACCAATAGCAATGACATGTGTTTTATTAAACAAGCAACATACTCTTTTTATGACATTTCTGAGCCTCCACCTAGTATGGAAATCTTTTGTACCTAAAGAATTTCAGGTTGGGAGTTGCAGAGTTTCACATCACACACGCTGCATGAAGAATCACTTTGATTTGTACTAAACTGGCCACCACGTAACTTGAACTTAAGGTAAGTTGAGCTTAACTTTTTAATCATACTTTATTTTTCTTTTTCTTTCTTTTTCTTTTTTTTTTTTTTCTTTTTTTTTTTTTCTTTTTTCTTTTTTCTTTTTTCTTTTTTCTTTTTTCTTTTTTCTTTTTTCTTCTTTTTCATATTCTCTTGACTATAAGCTTGTTTACTGAGAGTGGCATTCACAGATGGTGAATTTGGGAAAGAGTTCCTTTCATCAGATAGATACTGACCTAGTGAGGTGGCAATGGCTAAAACATGGCTTCTTCCAGGTAACTTAATTCTGGCCAAACTTCCACAGAGTTCTGACTTAACAGACTGCAAATCATACAAGTCCAGGAAGATGCACCACAGTTCTTACTTTCACAAACCATACAGAAAAGAAGAAAGAAGTACACATCACTTTCCCTATCTTTCACCTGTATCAATAAACAATGAAGAAAATAGCCCAGATCAGTCTCTGCAATTTCCTTATAATTGGGAGCAAAGACCTGCACCTCAGCTGCCTATTAGCTTATGTGAGATAGAAAGAGGAGTAAAGAACCCTGTATTTTCTGCCAAGCATCAGTGAAAGAGGAATGAAACATAATCCTTTAGTGGAAGGAGGAGACAAAGGTATTTCATGTCATCCACATATAAGCACTGCATAAGTTGAACAGCTTCACATGGTAGGCCTTGCAAATAGCATCTATTTCTCTCCTGATAATACTAAAGTTTCAAAACTTTTATGTCTAAAAACATAATGCATTAATAAAATCAGTTAATTTTGGACCATTACTTTTCATTTGGGAGGGGGGCTTAGTTCTTAAATGTCAAATATCATAATTTAGTGTAGTTTTATATAGGTGCAAATTAACAGAGCACAGATCTCATGAAAATATGTTGAAAATATGTTTTATTTTGCTCACAATGCAGTCAAAACTGAAGATATATTTAGATTGTGTTTAATGTCTTGCCAAGTTATATACCTGGATACACGTGAGGTTTCCCTATTATTCATCTGAAATCACTGTAGAAAAGCACAGTCAAGACAATTTATTGTCTATTCAGGCTGAAATTTGGAAAAAAGCATGTGTGGTATATTCACTAATCAATGAGAGTCATTTTTACAGTCTTGCTTTGTGCCAGATACTGTAATTAGATCTGTTAGGGGGAAATCTTCCAATTTATAAGAAGTCCTACTGAAATAGCTTAAGTTCAGCCAACAGATTTCACTTATAATCTTTTATCCCACAACTTCTGGTAAGTCACAACTGTCATCAGAAATAACTTGCATTTGTGAAATTCCATGTTCCTGAATTTTTCTAAGTAAAATGAAGTCAGAGATGTAAATGTATTTAAACAGATCTAAAATGTAAATTTCATTTATGCCTTCAAGTCAGTCTCTGAACAGGCATTTTTCAATCTGATTTGAATCTTATACTTACTAAAGAGTAAAGGTATTATATTCTGTAGTAATGCAAACATAAAGTATAATACGAAGGAGTCCTGCAGAGAACTATTAAAATGCCATGAATTTCATGAAAACTCTCTTTTGAAAGCTTCTTCATCTATATGACCACAAGTCAATAATAGAAATTTTAAAGTCAGTAACTTTGTAGATAATTGAAAATAAGTACAGATAGATTTGCTACCAAAAATACTTTATAAATTAATTTGGCAAAAGCAATATACATCTTATTGATTTCAGCTGATGACTGTGGTGTGAATGTATTCACAGTATATAGAACTCATAGCACCAGTTATTAAAGACTGAAACTAGCAAGATCTGTGCTACAAAGAAAACACATACTTAACTGTAGATATAAATTAGTTCTAAATTTCTCTATAATAAAACCTGCTAAGTGTGCAGCAATAACTTCAAACTTCACTGTTTTCCTCGATATCATCTAACTTGAAGTTCTTCTACAACATGGATTCTCTCAACCCTCAAATTAATTAGTTTGATCTCTACTTTTATTTTTAATCTTTCCTAAACCTTCTGGTAGCAGCAAATTGCTTGTGGAGAGCACAGAATTGAATAAAACAGCTGGACTAAAGTAATGTGTAGGAGAGAGGAAAAAACCTTTGCAATTTATTAATGTATTCAAAAGACTGTTACAAACTTTACAATTTAATTATTGGAAGATTATAGAACTGCTTCACTGCTTCTGTACTGCGTTAAATAAACTGTACGTGCAAGGAGTAATAAATGAAATTGTTAATTTCAGTGCATCCTTAGGGAATAGTAAGAGGGGGGGTTTACATTATTTAGAGCTCCAAATGGATTTGAGTTTATATACAGTAATAAATCTTAACTACATTGTTAATTAACCCTGCCTCAAGCCCCTCTTTGCCTTAGGAGTTGAAAGACACAGTGTCTGTTAGGATAACTCACCATCCATGTGCTTAAAGATGCTTAGGACTGGGAGAATTTGCCGATAATAGGGCACCAAGGCCTCCCCCACCATTTCAGCTGACACCACCAGGTGCTGGATGACTTTCAGTGTGGTGCAGAGGACCTGTCGGTTACGAAGGTTCAGTGCATCTGTGGTGCAAAAAGAACAACAGACAGAAAGCAGAATTAATTTCTAAAATGTAGAGGGAGGGGGAGGAGTCCTCTAATGGACAAATTTAATTAAACTATACTCTGCTGGGAATTGTAAGTGGGCCTTTATTAGCCCAGCTTAGAAAGATCGCAAAGATGGATTGCAGTCCTGATGTTATAAAACACTGCCTTGTCTGATTGTTATTTGTTCCCACAATTTGTGCTGACACTTCAGTAACCCAAAGAATGCAGCTCATTATTCCCTTACACTGCCTGTATAATACTGGCGTGGTCCAAACAAATGAAAAATAAATGTTCAGTAAGTACCACTTGGGGCCAATGGAACTATACAACTGCAAGACAACCTGCAAAGGTTGACAACAGATGCATTCTAGTGCAACAATTGGTATTTGTATGTTTGTACTCATTTATTTAATGACCATTTTATTCATTCAACTGACAATTCCTACTATTCTGAGAATTACTACAATGAAGCAAATGTTTATAGAAAAAAAACCACAAACAAACCTTGTAGGCTTTTTTCAAAAGAAAAAACATTCTAGGGAAAAAAAAGGTTTTGTCTAGCCTACTTAGATGTTTCTCTTAGCTTTCAGTGTCATGCTTCTAATCTTATGACACTAGAACATTTCATAACAACCTCTTGTTTCTTCTCTTTTAATTTTACTAAAAGCAAGTATTTTGCATTCTCTCTTGTAATTAAAAATAAGTCATGCTTGATATATGTATTTTTTTTTCCTTGTAAAATATATCTATTTATAAAAGCATTTCTGAATTTATGCAGCTGGATAAATTTGTCAACAGTTGTCAAATTTGGTATGTTCTTATATGTTGGTCTTATACTCCAGTGTTCTGCCCAGTTACATAGACTTCTACATCATTGCACTGAGATAGAACTGAAAAAGATAAACTCATATTCATTACTATAATTTATAAGCACAGAAATATATAAACATGTGATTCAAGATACCATAACAAAGTATAAGCATTTAGAAAAAAAATGTATAAAAGAACACAACAAAACTTGAAGAGGAGTTATTAGTAACTTTTTCAAGAACTGCCTCTTCAAATGGAAGCATTGGGACCAATGACATCTCTACTCATTGCAGAGGTGTTGGAGCTAGATGATCTTTAGAGGCCCCTTGCAACCCAAACCATTCTATGATTCTACGATTCTATTCTATTCAGTATTTCCTGTGCTGAGTTTTATCAGTGCACAGGAATGCCATTTCATAGGAAATGAAGTAGTATTTTCACAAAGGAGCAATGTCAATTTTTCTATCTCTTTAAGGAAATGCACTGTACCCCACCTGCTTCTGCTGCTTATCACATGCCTGCTGAGTGTTAAAAATCAGAACTAGATCTCCAAACCAAGGGCAGGGCAGACTGGTTGTGTGAATGGACAGAGACAATTCTCAAAAATCATCTAGTAAATAATCTCCTTTCATGCCTCTTGGCACAGTTGTGAACAATATACTGACCTACTGCTAGAAAACAGAAAGCCCAAAGGTATAAAGGTACTATTACACCTCATCCAAGTTAAAGGAGTACTGCTAAATGAAAATACAGATTGAATTCCATATTTCTTATTTTCTACAATAGTCCCTACTGTAGTCACCAGGCTGCACTCAATTTCATATTGTCTCTGAGCATAACAATGTGTGGACAGGAAGCCCAAAATGCAGCATGCTCACATTAAGTTCCAGCAAAGAGGCTGGCTATTCCAAATTATGCTTTTGCAGATAGATGTTCTAAGGCTGCTTTAGTGAAGAGAGACGCCCACATACCATTTTAAAGATTGGGTCCAAGTCTCTAGTAGGAAAATACTCTATTAGAGAGAAACTGGCATTATTCATTTTCATGAAAGAGTGGTTGGAAGAGCAAGTTTTGGGGTTCCAACATATAGATTTATTCCCTACTAACTTGTCATACATATAAATAACAGCTAACTGAACTAATATAGAAGTTGTCACAAACAGTGATAATTTTCAGTATAATAGTTATGTCATGCATACAAGCATGGGGTTTCATAGTCAATTTTATGAATTATTGCAAATTAGTACAATTAATTATTCATACACACACAATTAATTAAGGGATATAAAAATTAATCATTGGTAGAAATCACTGCTTCTTAATTTTTAATAAATTGTACTCACTCCCAGGAATTGTAGTTCTGGACTGTAGAAGCTGTCCCAGACTATGACAAACCTTACCTGTAGGCATGGCACATCATGTAGAGTATGTCATATAAGTGGAAATGGCTGTCCAAATACTCCTAGGAAGAACTTTTGGATGGATCCCATATGGTGCCACAGATTTGTTTCTGTCCAAGCAGCAGGTACCTGCCCATTTCTCCTTGGATTATGGTGGCTTCAGTCTGCTCCTCATCCCTATCTCCAGCTCAGGGGTATTCAGGGTATTCTGAGAATAACTGGTCTTACAACCCAAGATGGAGGCAAAGAATGCATTACGTATCTCAGCCTTTTCCCCATTTGTCATTATACTTCCCCCTACAACCAGCAAAAGATTGGATATAGATTCTCTTTAGCCCTCCTTTTGCTACTGATATAATTATAGAAACATTTTTTATTAGATTTTATAGCAGTAGCCAGATTAAGTTTTACTTGGGCTTTGGGACTTCTTATTTTCTCCCTGCATAACCTTATGACAACCTTCTAGTCTTCCTGAGTTGCCTGTCTTTTTTTCCAATGATCATAAACTCTTTTTTATCCTCTTAATTCCAGACAAGTGTCTCTGTTCTGTCATGCCCATCTGCTGCCTCATCTTTCAGCACATGGGAACAGTTTGCTCCTGAATCTTTAAGATTTCCTCCTTGAAGAACATCCATCCTTCCTGGACCCCACTGCCCTTCAGGACTGCCTCCCAAGGGCCTCTATCAAACATGCACCTGAACAGGCCAAAGTCTGTCCTCACTAAGTCCAAGGCAGCAGTTCTGCTGATCTGTCTTCTTACTTCTCTGATAAAGGAAAATTCTATCATTAAATGAACACTGTGCCCAAGATGGCCTTCAGCCACCACATCACCCACTTGGATCTCCATCCCCTACCTCTACTGAAACATAAGACTGAAGGGCTTCACTGGCACTGTCCCTTGAAGAGTGGCATGCTGCACCAGGCTTATCTCTAGTGAGCCCTCTTTGATCCCTTTTCCCCTTCAAACCTAGTTTAAATATCTTTCAATTAACCCTGCTAACTCCTGTGCAAAGATCTTTTTCCCCTTCTGCCACAGGCATCAGTAGGCCTCATGTAATTTAAACCAATCCATGATCCAAAACCTCCAAATCCTGCCAGTGACACCAGCCTCATAGCCAGATACTGATCTGCTGGCTCTTCCTATTTCTTTCTTCATCATTCTATGCAACTGGAAGAGTAGAGGAGAGAACTACTTCCACCCCTGATCCCTCAACCAGTTGTCCCACAGCCTTGAAGTCTTGGTTGTCCTCAGATGTCTTGTTTGGACTTTATCACTGCATGTCTCAAAAGTAAATAATCTATAATAATCTGAGGGCCATCTGAGGGCAGGAAACTTTCTCTTGACATCTTTAACCCCCGTGGACCCCAGGGAGGCATCAGACTTGCCCAAGAAGTAGGTCCAGTCTGCATATTGAGCCTTCTGTTAGCTGCTGATGGGACCCTCCTATTAAAATGACCAGTTGATTCTTTTTTTATGGAAGCAGTTTTGATGCAGGGCACTGGTTAATTTAAACCTTTGTGACATGTTCATGTTAGATGAACCATTATGGTTGCTGCTGTTTGGTACCACTTGCAGACTCTTGGACCTATTGTATTAGGGCACTTGAGAAGTTGGGGCAGTCCCAGAGGAGATGCATGTGTTGTGCCAGCAAAGAACTTGTCACCATTGCCCCCTATCCCTTGAGTCATTCTGTTTTCCTAGGTGGAGAAAGGACAGGGAACCTGTGTGTCTGCCTGTGTCTTTCCAGAGAAGACAGGGTACAATATCAGTAGTCTCTCACTCTGCTCAATACACCTCAGCCTCCCCACCTCCTCCTGGAGCTCTGTCACTAAGCTAAGAAGTTCCTCTGCCTGGGTGCACCTCCCACAGCTGTGCCCGCTGCTGCCTGGTACTGCTATAAGAGTAGAGCACACCTGGCAGCCTGCAGAGGTATGGCTGCAGATGGATGTGGTAGGATCAGACTGAGATTTTGAACCTCAATCCCTTCAAATTGCAGAAATCAGCTTTGTGTGTTAGGAAGACACTTGAAAATATCAAAAGAAAGATCATTATGACTACAGAACTGTTGTTATTATTCTTAAATAATCGGACTGTGCCATGCATAGCAGTCAAGCAGCTCCTGGCTTGACTATATTAGGCAATTTATAAACGTTCAATTAGAGGCAATCCCTGTCCTAAAGATACATCACTTTCAAATATCTGTTTATCTTTTAAAAATCTGGTAATTATTTTCTGTGTACTACCATCACTACAGACCATTCTCCCACATGAATAAAAGGAAGAAAATATTAATGCAGTATATGAAAAAAAGGGCATTCCAATAAATTGGAAAATATAAGTGGTATCCAGAGGTTAACATAAATTGAAGAAAGTACTAGGATCCTTACACAAGAATAAAGGAGACCATTTAGGAATCTTGGTACAGTACAGCTACATTGCCCAAATGAAGGAAAGATGCATAATATCCAAAGTAATCCAATTTAGAAAACATTCTAGGCTGTTGCCTCTTGACCTAGAAATCTGCTGTAAGACATGGATCTTCACAGTAACAGCAAAGTGCACAACTAGTTTGCTTCTCAGTTATAAAGGTATCTTTCTGCTCCCTAAAGGGTTTTGAGAGGACTTTCCTCTCTCATCAGTACACATTTCTCTTTGGTGATTTACACTACTGTAAGATTTTCTTAAGCAGTAAAAAACTCCAACCAGATAAATTGACTCTGTTGCTTGGTAGTTTTGATGTTTTCTACTTTAATGGTATAAACTGGAAGATTTTGCTTCTCATTTAGGATACACTAAATCCTCCAGCTTAAATAATTGCTCAATTGAAGTATATAATTAAGTATTTTTCATTCAAACATATATTATTTTGTACTTCTATAATTTTTCCAAACAAATATTCTCTGAAGTTTATGATAACTTCCTTACATAAAAGAAAATTTTACAATGATAGCACCTTAATATCCGATTTAAAAGCTCAGTATCTGAGTTGTTCTGTTTCTACCATTCAAAGCCAAAGTAGAGATAATTATGAAATTTGAATGCATATTTAAAATACTATAGTACTATTTATTAAAGCTTGTTAGCAATGAGACCTTATAAGATACCAATTCATTGATTTCAGTGAATGTTAATTCACTGTATTTTTAATTTCAGATACATTTTATTGGCAATTCATGTAAATTGATGTAAATTTAGTCAGGTTTTTTGTTAATTTCCATCAAGAGCAGAAATTTTCCTTAAGATATATGCTACTTGTTTGCTTATCCATTTAGCCGCATGTTTACATATAAAGAAATAGAAATAATTATTTTAAAACATTTAAGTCTTTTTCTTGAATAACACTTCTAACATCTCAAAGAAAAGATCTAGAACTTATATAAGTTGATATTTTTTATTTTTATGTGGCAGTTTGAAAATCTTATCTCAGTCCCAGATGTTGTCTATAACAGAAGCCACAGCTCTCATCTGATAGATGAGATTGATAGATTCTATAAGTCAGGAAACATGACAGCATTTCTCAGAGTACACAGTGGATCTTTTTCATGACACAGTGTAGTTCCACAGAAGAGATCCAATCATAACATTCTCTCCCAGACGGCACCTTGATATACTGAGCTTTACAGAATCAAATCAGTTTCCCTAAACTTCTGTCTCTTCTCTAAATACTAACTTTAGATTTTGGTCGTTATGTTAAAAGTTATGTTGATAATTTAATTCTCTTCAACTACTTTTTTTTTTAACCTGCAAATCTTTGCTTAGAAGTCTACCAACATTTTCCATTTTCTATTTAGGTCTCACAACCAAACATAAAAATCAATTTATTTTGCATTCATATTTCTCACTCAATTGGTAAATGAGGCAATAGTTTTAGAAAATTCTTTGCCTGAAGCAGAGCAAGATACAAAGAGTAGGTATCCTGTGAGGTAACAAACACTCAGGATAAAAATGCTTGACTGGTGTGATCTACTTAATCTTGTTGATCAAGGACTTGCTTTAAATTCACAGAGTCAGGTTTAAAGAAGTCCTAACATGAAGTGTTCTCAAAATTTTGTCCAAAATCTTCAAAATGCATAATACTTAACTACCTGTACTTATATAATAGTAATATGATAAATTTACAGAACAGTAATGAAGGCTCTTACAAAACACAGCATTTCAATTAAGAGTGAATAAAAACCAGAATAAGAACCTTGTGTTCTGTACTTTTTAGAAGTACAGTAAGAGCCTGATCCAAATAACAGTACAGATGTACAAAAATTTCTTTCTGTACAACTGAGTGATGTGTTACAGTGAAATGATGGGAAGGAGAAATATGGGGGTAAGGCATGAAAACATTACGCCAATTTTGTCAGCAAAGACCTTTTTTTGTTAAGCCAAAGTCTAAGGCACAGAAAAGGCTAAGATCCATAAGTGAAACATTGATGCTTGCAAGAAATATGATCTAGAAGAATATGGAAGAGAAAAATCAGTGGCTTTTTTCAGCTTTAGTTGTGCTTCTAATTGTAGCATTTTAATAGATCAGCTCCTATGAAGCTTGAATTCTATTAACATTTGTGGACTCAGTTTAATTATAGAGTATAAAGAATACTTAGAAGAGAGTCCCAAAAATCTGCTCATTGACTATGCCAGTCTAGTTTCTTTCCATTCCTAGATGTACATTCCTTCCTCCATGCTAAGCTACTAAAACTGAACTGAGTACCCACCCTCCTGATGAAAACAGGTCTGTTATCAATGAAATGTGATGCCATTTACAAAAAAGGTCTGTGGAATCAAAATAGTACTGGCACCTGTATTGCAAAACTTAATATAGCATTCTACATGTGCTCTAGATCCTTGAAGAAGAAAAACCTGACAATACAGTTTTCTTAGACTTTCAAGAGATATTTGATAAGGTCCCTCACTGAACTGCCATGGCTTCCATAGAAACAAGTAATCACTTAGAGAGAGAAACTGAGGGCAACAATAAATGATCACAGAGGAGGAGTATCACCAGTAGGGCCTTGCAGGAATCCATGCTGAAGTTCATGTTTTTCACTAAATCCATAGGTGATTTGGAAGAGGTTTTACTGATGATAACAAAGATTTCTGATGATATCAAGTTATTCCATATGCCAAAGACAAGGACAGACTCTGAAGAACTGTAAAAGGACCTTACAGTACAGAACAACTGGGTGATAAAATTGCATGAAATTAATTGCTAATAAATGCTAAATATTAATACAGTTATAAATTCAGGAAAGAATAGCTTAACTCCAACTTTAAAAGTCAGAGATGTTAATTACAGATATCACTTTCCAAACATGGATGACATCTATCTTTATTGAATATGAAACACAGTTTCTCCTCACAGAGAAGAGTAAAGAGGAATAATAAAGGATCTACTTCCTATACCATTTGCAAATACCTGAAGTGACCGGTTTTGAGCAGAAGAATCTAACATAAACCTAATTGCAACTACTTGTACTGGTTGATGAAATCTGCAGGGGAAATGCTTTAGTATTTGAACTTCAGGACAATTAAAACAAAAAAGAACAACATAGACCTTTTCCTCCTTTAAAAGCCTTTAAAGTCTATAAAAGCATGCTTGTTTTCTCTTTCGGTCTGTGATCTTAATAACCAGAACTGGTTATCAACAGCAACAGTCAGCCAGCAGGAAAATCACAGTTACATTAGAGTTTTAACTTATTTTCTGTAGGTGATAGAAATCAACTTATATGATTTGCAGAAAGAAAATGCCAGCAAACCAGAAAACCATGTTTATTCCATAAAGATATTGCAGCATTTTGTGAAAGAAAGTATTTAACAGTCATTTAATACTCCTAAATACAGTGAAGATCTGTATCTGTGAGAAATATAACTGTGCTTAGAACAACTGCTAGCAACACATTCAACTTTACATATCTAAATGCAAAAGTGACACTGATTTGACATTAAATGGCAATTAAGTGTACTGTAGTTCAAAACAACATTTTACATGCAAATAGAATGGACAATAAGAAAACAGAAATCAGGTACAAACAGAATGTGAAGAATAAGAAAACAGAAATCTGTTTAATTTGGAAATTTATTAAACATTAAAAAGGACTTGTAGGTGACACTGAGGGAGTAATGCTTTATTCATTTCTCTAGATTTGACTACTAAAAAAAAATCAGTTTCCTTAATGAAACATTTTTAACCAAGTTTAAGGTGTCCTTGATTTACTGTATCACAGAAGTTATGTTTAACAGCATGGTAAAGGCCTCAAAAAGGAAAACTTCAGTGTTCCTTAGGTTGGAGATTATTCTTTTTGGACTCAGAAGAACTGGTCCTCTGACTGGAACTGTGTAGAAAAAAATACTTCTAAGGTACAAGTGCAAAGATGTGAGCTTTTCTGGCTTTTAGTCCTAAATTCAGATTATCTACATATCTGTTTAAGGATTCACAGCACAGAACAGAAAAGATTCTGGCAAGTGGGTGATCCAAGATACTTAAGTGTTTCATTTCACATTATTATCTTCATTACCAAATCTATATGAAGATCTTCCTATTGATCATTTCTACCCATTCACACCAATGTCAGTGCTATGCTGTACTGTTCCTTCATTTGTGGCACTGCATTTATAAACTACATCATTGAAATTATCTGACTTTAAAAGTAATGCCACTCTAAAAATATTTTAGATTTATTTTAGTGTTGGGTTCTTTGGCTTTTTTTTTCCTTCTTCTTTAACACATCTAGATGAGAGTATCACCAGTTTGCTCCACAAACAATTTCATTAGCAAAAGACAGAGTGTGGGAGCTGGAACAATTGGCGACTTTACGTGTGCAGGGGTTGGAAACTCCTATAACTACATTGCCAGCAAAGCAAATGTGAATGGTAGCATGCTCACTGCCCCTGAAAGGAGAGGAGGTGCTTCCACACACTGTGTTGCATGTCCCTGATGTTACTCATAGGAATAATAGGCACAGAAACTTCTGGCTCCCTCAGCATTTATGTCTGCACAGGTGTCCCATGCAGAGAACATCAGGGAATGCTGAAGTCAGGAATCTGAGAGTTGCAGAAGCCTAACGAAAGCAAGCAAAAGGACTTACAGCTTTTTAAATTCATTTGTTATGGGAAATGTAATATTAAAAGTAATCATTTTCCCCAAAAATGAGCATTGTATCTTAAAATTTACTCACATTTGCAATAATCTTCATGTGATGTTCAGGCTGTCATATCTTGCAGCTTAATTAGTCACTTTTCAAAAATTTACATCATATAAATACAATTTATGGATTTTTCTCCTACATGTTCACCTACTTTTTATTGGGATAATAAGCTGAGGAACAACAGGAAGAATCTTGTTTCCACCATGCTCCAGCAAGTCATGGACTCCTTGACGAGCAAAAAACTCATATGGAAATTCCGTTTCACAAAGTCCATCAAAGAACAAAGGCAGAAAGTAATGGTAGTCCAGATTTTCAATCTCTACCTGAAAATACAAAATAAATAAACAGATAAATGTAATTTTTCAGTATTACTACAATGTGATCAGGCCAACAGATTATTCATGCCACCTACACAGGTTTAGTAAATAATAATTCATTTTTTATCACTTCAGAATATATTGAATCCCAAATATGGTTCATGACAAGATATTAAAATACATAAATATTAGATCTAAAGAAGAGAATGAAAAATTAATATACTCCCATATATTTTCCCTTTTTGATAAGTCAGTACCAGATCCTTGCAACTTTACTTTGCAAGTTACTCATAGGAATCAAACAGTCATTTTAAGACCAATCCTCTGCCTCTTTCAAAAAATTTGATACATCTTCACTGAACACTCAAAACAACAAATAAAAGAATCCTGTAAGCAACAAATATCCAGTGCAGCACAAATATTACTATTTGTACATAGTTCCCTAATTTGTTGAATATTGACCTAGTTTATTTCCTAATGATTTCAAGAGCAGAATTATAAAGAAATTCCATGGCTCTCTACTGTGGAGAAAAGGTAGAGAAATGATGTACCTATTTTTAATAGGAATTTCCTTCCAATCCTAAAATACAAAGTATGTTAATCTTAACAAGCAATGCAGGGATTTTGCACTCTAGTTTTCTTCCCGTTTCCTTCTTTTACGTATTAGGACTCTACCACAGACACTCAGGCTAGCCAGGGAGAATCAGAAGTTTGTTTATGGCCTGTCAAAGCTCTGAATACAGCTGAGAAGTGACTCAACAGCAATGCATTTTCTCTGAAAAGAATAGGATCCTCCAAATCACTTGGAGACCAATCCATCTCTTTAAGAATGCACTTCCATCTTTAAAACACTGCTGAGCTGCTACCCAATTTTTCCAGTGAGATTTGGTAGTATCCTGGTAAGATTCTTCACACCTAACAAGCTTTGTCACATAGGCCAAACTGAAGCTCCAAATATCCTAGATAAAATTTGTCAGGTTAAACAAAACAAAACAAAACAAAACAAACAAAAAAAAGACAAAAAAAAAAACCCAAAAGCCACCCATTGATCTCAGAACAGAAATCACAGTCTCACTTCAGTCGTGGAAGTCTGAACTAAAGCAGCCAAGAACTGAACTTTGCAATTCATAGGTAAATCCCACAGTCAGGAAGAAGCACATAGACATTCTCTGTTTGAGGCCATGGTTCATTTTTCTTCTCGATTGACTCTGAGTAGATCTGAATCCTGATCTTGCACACCTTAGCTGTTGACTTCAATCTTTCATGCTGAAACAGGTCAATCCATGTAAATCAAAATTAACTGGAACTGATACTTGAAAGTAAGTATTATGCATTTGCTGTGAACATCTCACTATTGGAATAGTGCCAATGACATACTAACATAGCCTCACATGCACTGATCATTAATCTCTTGCAGGAGATTAAAAGGGCAATTGCATAATACCTATTCACTGATGTAGATGAAATCAAGCCCCAATACTGGATCATGCAGGAAAAGGAACAAAGGAAACTCACATTTTCTGTTTCCTCAACCAACATCATATATTGTCTGCTTCTCTGTAATTTTTTTCTCATTGGCTTTTTGCTTCACAAGAAAAAATCAGATACCTTTATCAGATGCCTTTATACTCAGTATGAACCCAGGGAAATGGCCTCAAGTTGCTCCAGGAAAGGTTTAGATTAGA
This sequence comes from Rhadina sibilatrix, assembly GCA_013400275.1. Classification (NCBI taxonomy): domain Eukaryota; kingdom Metazoa; phylum Chordata; class Aves; order Passeriformes; family Phylloscopidae; genus Rhadina; species Rhadina sibilatrix. Next base: position 1,378,019 of record VWYO01011521.1, read on the forward strand.
TATTAGGAAAAAATTTCTTCACAGAAAGGGTTGTAAAGCATGGAACAGACTTTCCAAGGAAGTGGTGCAATTGCCAATCATGGAAGTGTTCAAAATGTGTGCCTATGGCATTTGAGAACATGATTTAGTGGTGAACATGGTGGTGGTGCTGCGTTGACATTTCAACTGTATGCTCTTTTCCAACCTTAATGATTCTATGATTCTATAATTCTATGAATATGCCAGGATCCATCTGTGAAAAATTTAGAAATTTCAAAAATAACAATATAATTAAGTAACAAAAATAAATATTATTATTATAAATAAAATAACAAGAATCAAAAGACATTTAAATTCCTAAATTTATGGGGTTTGTGTTTCTTAAGGACATTCAGCATGCTACTAGCAAAACTCATTAGATGATGAAAGAAATCTGCTCCAAAAGTCACGAGAAATTTGTATCAGGTAATAAGGGACCAGGAAGTCAAAAACACATTGACAAAAAAGCAGGACCAAGAAAAAACAATTTTGTCATGTTCTCTGTCAATAAGAAAATAAAACTTCCTTTAATATTTCTTTTCAATGTTTAATTTCTAATCTATGTTTTGTTATTGAATGTATTAGTTGCAGAAAATCAAACCCAAAACCTGTAACAGCAACTAGTGTCTGGCAAAAGCTTCAGATGTTAAAGAGAGAGAGACAATCAGTAATATGTTGGCTTCTTTTTTTTTTTTTTTTTTCTTATGGGAGGTGTTTCATAAGGCACTGTCTTATTGAGATGAGGTTTAGAATGAATTCCTTATATGGGTATTTGACAACTCTTTTAAAATTATGAAGTATTTCCACAGTGAAAAAATCCTTGATACACATCCACATTAGGTTACTGAATCAGCTTTTGCATCCATTTTGCTCCAAACACACATATATGTTGCTTCTTTCACTCACTCTTCCTTAATACCTCCCATAACTGTAACTTCCAGTTATCTTTCTTCTCAAAGATATGGTATTTCTGACTCTATGCAATTTTTCCAGCCTTTTTTTGTGTTTGAAATATGCTTTTTCTGTTCCAGATATGAAGAAAGCTTCTATATTCAGAAGCTTGTCCCTGTTTTTCAGCAATAATAACTGATTATAAAGATATAAATACTATAAAGTCAATAAAATTATTATCCTTATCTATCAACTCTGTATTACGGCTGCACATTACATATACATAGGAATGATATATCAACTTTAAGGTAAATATGATCTCAGGATTTAAAAACACCTCTGATTTTTACACAAAGCACAAAAGATTTATTAAGAGAAATCTTTTACAAAATAGACATATGACAAGCCGTAGATGATAAAGTATTTGTGTGTACTCAATTAGTTCCAAATCCCTAAGTGGTTGGCAACTAGCATGGCTCTGAAAATGGTTTTGATTTCTAACTTATTTCTTGAAGAGTCAGCTGTCCAAGCACACAGACAATTTTTACTTAGCTTTTTTTTTGCTCTATAATAACTCCCACAATATGGAAGCCAGAAATACTTTGTCTTACATTCTATGGTGTGAAACCCTTCACTTCTGTGTTTACTATTTAGCTTTTAAAAGTGGCTATTATACAGCTGTTCAGAGAAAAATGTGATTTTTCTGTTTACGCCTACAAAATCCTTTTGTTTTTTATATATCCACCCACAAAAAATGCTGATTAATGCTCAAATTCTTGGCAAAACATGTCCGCATCTGACAATAATGCTGTAGCTATGGATTTTAAGAAGAAATCTCACAATAATTAACTTTTGTACTATTGGTTTGTAAATTTTGCAAACATAGCCTCTGAATTTTCAGTAAATAGGCAGTAATAAAAATTACTATATAATATATGATCAAATAACAAAAGCAACCATAGAATGAGTAAAATCTTCTGTTTCATGAAATTTCCAGGCTCCTTATATGCTCTAAAAGCTCCCTGGGTGAAAAACAGTTGATAAGTGTTGCTTTATCCCTACATAACACTAATGTACAAGATGGGAGGAAACTAATTGCAGTATCACAGTTCATTTGTCCAGGAGAGAATCTGTTCCTATGAAGCAGCCCATAGTGAGTGGAAAGTCTGCTGAAATAAAGAAAAATCAGATAAAGATTCTAGATTGACAATAGAAAAGTAATATTTGTGGCTAATCTGACTGATGGATGAAGAAAACAAACTATTTGAGAGAACTCAAAGTATAGAAGAACTTTGACAAAAAATGGTAACATTGGTCTTCTTTAAAAATTTAATGTAAAATAATCTCTAGTAAACTAAAGACAAACCTGAGTTTCAGAAAGTAGTGTTTTAGCCAGATAATTTAATTTTCCATCTCATTTCACACAACTGATTACATAATACCATGTCTTTGATCTGATTATCCAAAAATTGAATTTGATCTTCCAGAAACCTTATATTTAACTGTGTGTGTACTCATTTAATATCTTTGTCTGAGGCATTAAAATTAAGTAAAGAAACTCTGGAATTGTTGGGTTGATAAAGACAAATAGGAGTTTTTGTAAGGCTTGTAAAGATTTTTTAAGGATTCTTTGGTAAAATAATAATTTCCCTTACGATTTACTTTCACGTCTGTTTTTTAGGTTAATGAAAAGAGAAAGAGAAACATTTTTGATCAGTCTCAGTTTTTAACTTACTTTCCACTTTTTCTTCCAATATTTCTTTCAACCTTCCTTTTTTTTCTTCCAATATCTTGTATAAATAGTCAAGATGAAGCCTGTGCATTTCACAGGTTTTGGTTTCTTGCTTTTAATATATTTGATGCATAATGGCATGTTAGTTTTAATCTTCACTATGGAGCGAGTAATACTAGTATTTCCCATACTTGCCTAGAAAGATTTTTCAATATGGTAATTTTGCTTATAGTTCAAAACACAATTCCGCTGTTGCATTTAGTCTGTACAAGTTTTCTAGCAAGAAAATATTCTCTTTTTAGTGTGCTATATTTCACCTTCCAATAGGGTCATACTACAAAGACTTTCTATGGAAAGAGGTTTAGTCTAAGTTATTACCTGTGTCTTATCAAAACAAACAAACAAAAAAGACAGTTATGCCTATATTTTCCGTTCTTCAATTAAATACTAAAATACATATCTTAAAAAAAGTGGAAGATTATTAGACTTGAAGAGAAACAGATAATGGCAAGGGACATAGCAGAAATAATTTCTCAGTATTTCTCAAACTGTATTTAGAGTTTCTTTAACATATTCTGTAGCTATTTAATTTCCCACAAAACGTTAAATAACAAAAGAAAATATTTGCTGCCCATGGAAAAATTAAGAGAAGCAATAATAAAAGATGTCATTGGAGTGTTACTATACTGGCTATCTTAATTTAGCTTTGAAATAATTCCCCATGTAAAAATAAAACCCCAAACCTAAACCCCTAAAAATACAGAAATGTTAATACATAATAATTTTGAATTTACTGTATTTTTTACTACCTCCATGTTAGTTACAAAAGCAACAGTTACTTGGGAAGACAAACACCATCACTCCAAATGTCCTCCCCTTCCTCCCTCTTCTCTCACTTTATACACTGAGCAGGATGCCACATGGCCTGGAATATCCCTTTGGTCAGTTTGAATCTTCTGTCCTGGTTGTGTCTTCTCCCAATCTCCCAGGCACTCCCAACTTCCTCACCAGTGTGGCAGAACAAAAAGCAGAAAAGGCCTTGGCTCTGTGTAAGCCCTGCTCAGCAATAACAAAAACATCTTGATATTATCAACCCTGTGTTCAGCACAAATCCAAAATACAGCCCCATACCAGCCACTGTGAAGTTAATTAACTCTACTCCAGCTGAAACCAGCATGATATGATAATCAAAACATTTTCTTTTCAGTTGCCACAGCTGAAGGTGACAATCTATTCTTACTGGGGTTATTGAGGTGAGGAAAATTAATAGTCAACATGAAGGTCATATTATTCCCTAAATAACTAAAGGATCAATGACTGGCTCAGAAATGGAGGCAAGGAGAAAGAAGACACAAATTTTTGTAAAATCTTCTCAGTCTGAAATCCCTTTCTATAAATGTAACTTAAGAATTGATTTTTATTAAAGAAATGTGAATCTCTAAGTCTGTGAGCCATGCCATCCAAAAGGTAATCTAGTATATTTCTGTGAGGAGGGGATTTTAATCCTGCATTTTCATAAATCTTTTTAATTGTACTGCTGGGATTTAAAATTTTAAAATATATACCTCACTGATAATACAGGGCAGGCAAGTCTTGCCAAATATACAGGAGGGTCAGTATATCACCCAGGAAAAACCAGGATAACAATAAACTATTGGATTATGTGATATAGGCCTTAAAGTATGATATACAATATTGAAATGACAGATTAACAGCAAGGACTTCTGATACAGTATAGGAGTTCATCAGTGTCACATAGAAACAGTGTGACAGGAAATAGATTTGAGCCAAATAATTAATCATTATGAGCTACCAATATGTTGCAGCTATGAAAAGGCTAAATATTATTTAAAATGTATGAGCTATTTCAAGTACAGATAGGAAAGCATTAAGGCTACTACACAAGGCAGTCATGAGAGCTCACCTGTCATTATCATCAATTTGCCCTAATGTAGAATATGTAGAATTTATTCTCATTGATTCCCCATTGGAAATGACAGGGACAAACTGATATATAGGAATACACCAAACTGAAAAGGAAATTAAGTGCTAACTTGCTTTTATTTATTTGGATTCTGATCACATTAGATTATCTGAGTCAACTGACTTCTAAAAATGCATATAAAATATACTATTCTTTCAATACAGCAAATAATTGTAGACTACACTTCAAGGACTCCTTTGTTTTAATTGATGGGAAGCATTATAAACAGAAGATGAAGCACCCTGAGAGAAGGGCTCTGTAAACATGACTCTGACAAATGTGGAACATACCTGAGAATTGTTCGTGTGAAGCAAACAGCGGACCACACGATAACCTCGGTGGCAGACAAGCGTATTTCTGCTATTTCAGAATGTATGCTTATCTAGTTACATCCTTCTTGCCCTTCAAAGGCTTGCTGACACATTTTCAGACACTCAGTTGTTCTCCTTTCTCTTTATGTGATTTATTAATATGTTTTCTGAGTTTCACAAGCACAGTAATGTAAAACTTCAGATTAAGAAAAACAAGAATTATTTCTCTGCACTTTGTTAATCTCTGATGTTTGCAATTGTCTAATATGAGCATTACATGATATATAAAGATGAATTGCATATTTTAAAGTCAAATGATATTATATGTATTACATACACCTGCTCTGAGAGGTGAAATGGAATTAGTGACTCCACTGGGGTCTATTGCCTGGTGGTAGATTAAGTTCCACCCTCAGCTGCAACATCTAAAACCCCCCGATTCACTTAGGCACCAGCAAGAAGCAGAGGACAAGCTCTAGTCCTTTACTACAGAACACAGAGGATTATCATTGCAAAGAAGAAATGTTCAATTTTGCAGACACTTTATCAGATACCATTGGACAACTCTTCTCTGAAAGGCAAAGCAAAGACACTAAGACTGTCCCAGCTAAGAGGAGGAGGCGAGGTAGAGCTCATTCTCTGAGGCTGAGTTTGAAGGTAGAAGGATTACTTGGAGCTGGCTGCAAGACCCTCCCACTACCTTCTGAGGAAGATATACTAATCTTCATTTATTTACTTCATGCATTATGAAGTTCATTTTAAACACCATCAGAAGAATGAACTAGTTTTTCATCCCCACAAAACACATACAGTGCACCATGTGAAGAACTAATTTAAAATTGTATTTTTGGAAACAAATATTCTTTTGCTCCAAGAAGATTTGCTACCATTTTAACAGTAGGAAGCTTAACACCTCATGTTATTATTAAAGAATTGTGAAGGTAAATCAGGAGAATGTCAACCGATTTTATCCCATTAGAACTAGTGGCCAAATTATTTGGTTTGTTTTATTTTTTGACATTCTTTTCCTTTCTCTTTGCCAATTTTTCATGCATAGCTTTTTGTCAAGTTTAATTGAAATTATTTGGTTTTAATAAAAATAACACAAATCACAAAAGCTAAAGATAAAGAAGAGCACTGGGACAAAAGCACATATAAAGCATCTGTGGGAAAAGTTAAATACAACTCTTTGAAGATTTAATTTGTTTGAATAATTAAATTATAGCATAAAATATCACAAAACCTTCTACAATGTAATGCACAACTAGAATTGTCCATACATCTATCCAATTTTTGTCATGTTTGACATATAAATGTAATGACAATCTGGCAGCTTTATAGTGTTGGAAATTGTGGAAACTTATAAAATATATCATTAAACATTATCATTTGTATTTTCACACAAAATTTAAAACAAAACAAAACAAAACAGAAATGACAAAACCAAATTAGAATAGTGATTTTTCTATACTAATAGCATTTATTATACAGTTCCTATTAGCTTCTGACTCTTGACATTTATCTCATGTATGAAAATAACACTCCTCCACAAGAAAGAGCAGTGCCTGAATATTTCCACATAACCATCCAGAATCCAGAAAGATACTATAACACAGTGGGACAATTGCCATGAATGCTGTATATCTAGGCCAGGAACTCTTGCATCTTACCAACAAAGAAGCTATGCAGCCAAATCTTCCTGAAACAAGTTGGAGAAAGCAGGACCACAATATGTCATTCTTCACTAACTTCAGGACTAGTACAGAGGAAAACCAAAATGTTCTCACTGCCTCCAAGTGTGCTTGAGAAAGCGCATGGACAAAGAGCAGTTTTGGAGCAGATGACTGTCTTGAGGAGATGAGGTCAACCACCAGAAATCCTTTGTCCCATGGCTTCCAAGAGTCCTAGGAGATGGCTCTGAAGTTACTTCATATTTTTCAGTCATAACCTGGTGGAATGAAATACCTGAGATAATGTGCTAGCAACACTGAAAGGCCTCCAAAGGTAAACTGTAGCAGGTGAATCAAATAGAGAACGAACTGCATATATTGACAGAACCCAGAAATGGAAGGGAATACTGCACCATCTGCTGGCTGACACCAAATGCTGTGAAGGTGTTCTCTCTATTTCAAGAGCAAACAATGAAACGAAACAGGCAGGATACTACTGAAAATGTCAAGGTCAGATTTTGGAACAAACCATCTGTGTTACCATAGAAAAGTTAAAATCCCCCCCTTATGAAAATCCATGTTATTTCAAGGAAGTTGAAATTCAAGACTAGCAGATAATTTTCAGAACTCATAAGCAACAGCACGACTAACAGATGTTTGCATGTACTGTATCTATGCTTAAAACCAAAACAGGCGTGTGAGTCATTATCTGAGCCCAATGCTCAGTAGTATGGAAGAGATAATTTCTGTACAGCTAAATTCTTTGCTTCTTTGTACAAGACAGGGTAGCTGACTTTAAATTATATACTCTACATACTCTTGGTAGTTGCTTATTCTGAATCATGGATGAGCATTATCTAGGCAAACAAGCACCAGACAGAGTCATAGCAGGGGCTGTGCTATCTGTGTACTTAAACAGTGCTGTGTCAGTGCTCAAGGCCACGCTGTGATATGAACAATCCTGTTGGTTTTCTAGGATACATGTGGACATTGGCGTGACCTACACAAACTGAGATGGAATGAAGAGCAGTAATCCATTTGAAAAAATAATTCAATAGAAGTTGCCCTGCATAACTTTTTAATATTGTATTAAATATATCAAAGCATATATAAGGAAAATTTTAGGTGCAGATGCATCAATCAAGACTATTAAGGAAGTTGAGTTGATTAGACAGTATTATTTTCAGAAAGCTAAAAAAACCCCCAGCTTTGGGAAGAGATTAGAGTGGCTTGTGGCATCTGACAAGAGTGTCTATGAAATGAGACACCTGAACATAACTGTTACATTGATGGTGTCATTGCAAATGGCATTTAACAGTTGGAAAGAAGTCTTCAGATGACTTAAGTCAATATATGCATATGACCTTTGCTGTTTTTCTTTTTTTTAAATAATATGCTGTGAATGAATTCAAAAGAAACTTAAATATTGTAATTATTGATTTGCTTTGTGGCATATTCATTTACCTGTGATAATTTATCAAGCTACAGTAATTTGGATCTCTGTGTACACTGTCATTCCAGCCCATACAGAAGTTTTTTTTTCATATATTGGAGACAATTTTAGTGTTATCATAACTGAGTACACTTACAGTGATCAGGTAATTCAAAAGATCTTTCTCAATACCCATAAAAATCTACTTAGGTATACAAATATAGCACTTCAAGTGGCCGAAATGACTAAAGACATTGAATTTAGAACTCCTTTCTGACGTAGTTCTGATTTCTTTATTAAGCATTTATTATTATCTGCTCCCTCAAGGAAACCTTTTTCCAAACTGTTTTCATTTCATCAAGACAGAGTAAGTTCTCAGAAGAATGGAGTAGTTTTGGTAAAATGGAAAACATTAAAATGGACTGCAATACTCAAAGGCTTTATTTTGTTGAGTTAGAAAAGTAACAGATAAAATTCTTCTTTAAATTTAAAAAATTAAAAGGCTTCTGTAGTGTAGGTAAACCAAAGATCATTTGCCTAATTTCAACTGAAATTTCTTACAGTAAAACGTGTTTTCTGACTCAGCAACTGATTCTTTACCAGTTGGTAAAGAATTATTTTCTAATTAGAACCATGACTAGCAACCCTGCTTTAAATATCAGACCATGGGTCTTTTTCTCATTGGCATAACATATTTTATGTATTTCTTTTGTTTCAATGCTAAATTCATCTTGAAAATTCATGTGTCCTGTAATGCCAAAAATGTAGTTTAAGATAATTTCTTGTTTACAGAGTACATGTTACTGAGAGTCTAGATAAATTTAAGAAAGAAAAATTAAAGCGTTGTATTAAGTGCATTTTTCTATTTTAAAAGTGGTCTTTAATACTGGAAACAACAAAGAAACAATTTCGAACGATTTTCCCAAGATCCCAGAATCCTTCTTACCAATTTGAGATCTACTTTACAGGCATATCTACAGTCTTCACAGAGACTTGCAAAATACTCCTTTTAAAATGCATGTACTTAATATCTGAACACACTACAGAAATTGTGACAGTGGTTGCCAATATAAAATCCTACCAGTAATACACATGTATTGAAGACAATGATATTCTGAATATATATAATAAAAATATTTGGAATTTGCATAGCAAACTTAAAAAAATGCTCCTAATCAACTCCTTTCAAAAACAGAAGCCATTAAGAAATCAGCTAGATTTTGTGGGTTTAGCTCAAAATTAGACTTCTCCCTAGCAAAAAAAAAAAAAAAAAAAAAAAAAAAAAAAAAAAAAAAAAAAAACAAAAAAAAAAAAAAAAAAAAAANTGTTTACTAAGATTATTTAGTATGGTAATCACCTGCCACAGCAATGCTTTAAATTTTAACCATCCAGAATATTGACTCAAGAACTTCTATTCAGGCTAGATGAAACTCTTCTGGAAATTATGGGCACGGACAAACTACCACAGAAGCTCAGATAAATAACAACTGTAGAGAACAGCAATGATAGTTCTGGCTGATTTTTTATTTTCTTTGGAGGTAATAAAAAGTGTAAACCAAAGACAAATTTGTGGAAAGTAAACTGAACTTTTATAAAATAACTATCAGTTAAATAAAGTAAAATAAATAACAGCAAAATAGTTGCTAGCACAATGCTTTAATACCTCTGCAAGCCTCATGAATTACATTATACAAAATACAGTATCACACAGCACAGTAAGTCAGAGTATATTTCACAGGATCATTGCTCAGTTTTTTGTCTTTTCTATTCAGTTTACCAGTGAAAGATGAACTGTGTGTTGCAGTCTGCATTTTAAATGAACAGATTTTTATAATAGCAGTTTTTCACTAGATGAAACAAGATCAGGTCATTGGATTTGCAAACTGTCCTTAAAAAAAAACCACACTGAGGTATGGGAGTATGAATCTCTCCTGGGCCAGATCCATACAGGCCCAGGAGTGCTCAGAAATGTGAGAATTGAATTAGAACCTTCAGAAAATCTAAAATACATAAGTCTACACAGACATGATGTAGAAATACAAGTCTAGCCTTAAACAAATAGAGGATTTTAAGTGCCTGTATTAGCTAGTAAGAGAAGCCCTAAGATCTAGTTTAAAGTTTAGTGGCATTGCCTTTTGCAAAGATAGATAAACTCTAGACATAATGAAAATAATGTAACCTTGCTATGCATTCTTAGAACAGATAGAGCTACATGCATAGAATTTGTGTAAGAACTTGCATTTGTCTTCACACATCAATCTTAGCTTAGGACAGGTCCAACACTTTTTGCAGAGAGATCGTGTTTAAGCCTGATTGGCTAAAATTAGAATAGAATGTACTAAGAATATTAGAAAAAGTGCGCTTAGAGAACACACACAGGACTCACAAAAACACTGATACCGCTGCTGTTGCTACTGCATAGGCTGCTGCTGATAAGATGCTCACGGGACACAGACTATTGAGGCCTCTGCTGCTGCTGTGGCTGCTGCTTCAGCTTGGGACTTAGAGACTTTATGTTACCAGGCTTCTGCGTACTGCTACAGACTCTGATAACTTTGCCTTCATGGGACTGATGTAACAGTGCACTGAAAGACTTTGCTTTTACAACCACCCATCACCTTTGTTTTCTGTGAGGACACCCCAGAAACTTGACACTGAGGAGGTCATCACATCATGTTGCATAAGTCTCTAAGTTACAGTATTGATATGTGTCCTACGTATGTATCTTTGTAAGTTTACATCATAAGATGATTTTTGATTGATACTTCTAAGAATTTTATGTTTAAGAGTGTTTCTAAATTCAGAAGGAATTTCTGAATTTAGAACAGCTTTTCTGTTTTGACATTGGCCAAAAGAATAAATGGCAACAAGTTACACACAAAAAACTTGAGAAATTATGCCTATACCTGTGAGCCTTTTTCCCAATGCTCTGTTGGCCATAGCTTTATTCATTCACAGTTAAATAGCATATATAAGTAACTAATGTCAGTAAGTTGAACATAAAATAAATGGACTAAAACGGTTGTCAAATATAAAGGAAAAATTACGAGTTTAAAAACACTTGGTTTCCAGGTCATATGAAATAGAACTGTGTAATAGGGGCAGAAGGGAAGTTAACACAGGTAAAATAAGCCACTGCATTTGGTTTGCTTTACACAGTGTTGTGTTTAAGTCCCATATCAGACTACTTTGCCATGTCAGTACTAATAGTTGATTTACAGTTGATATGGTTTTAAGCCCAATTAATAATCAGGTTCTCAGGTTTAAATTCCTATGTATTTTTTGTTGGTTAATAGGGCTGTAGAGTTTGGGGTAATCCTATTAATGCAACCATTCCTCCACATTCTCTAAAGGTAAAAGTAATTTTGAAAAGCAGAGACCAACAATGAAGATCTGTCCATTACCCATTACTGGAAATCTAAATAATTTTTCTCAAATAGAAATATCCAGAAGTCATTGAATCCTAACAACGTAAATTCTGCACATGTATACAAATAAATGGAGGGTGCACTTTTTTTTTTTTTT
>VWYO01011521.1:1389625-1418947 GCA_013400275.1 Rhadina sibilatrix
TTTAAAGTAATCCTCAAAATAACATTAGTGATAATGGTAAAAGCCTCTCACTACCAAGGCAGGATCATTGAAACCAGTAGAAAATCTCACTGTTACATTACAGATTCTAACAAACAGACAAGGTCTCAGAAGTGTACAGCCAAAGTTAGGAAAGAAATTCAAATTTATTGTGAATATTGAGATATCCTAGAAAAGATACAGGATATAGGAATTGAATGTGAAAGTTGAACTTCTTAAAAGTTGAACTTCTAAAAACCAGATCAGAATGCAAGATAACTTGTTGATAGAGCTGTTCTAAATGTGGGCACTGCTAGCATCATCAAATTGGAGAAGCTTAACATACAGGTTTTATGAAGCTGAAGCTCAAACTATATTCTGAATGAAATGCAGTATAGTCAGACTAGGAAGAAATGTGTTAAAAATCTCATTTAGAGAAATAATTCAAAGGCATTACAAAGTATAAATATATTACAACTAGAAAAAAGACTTTACTAATGCAATAGGGATCTCCAGTTTTAGAAACCTCAGTATACAATAGTCATCCAATGAAGAAATACCTTGTGCTTTTTCTTCCACAGAACTATTTCCTTAGCAATTACTGTAACATGATGTATTTACTACGCACTATGGTGTAATCTTAGCAATCCTACTAGGAATTCTGTACTTCAGAGAAAACAAAAGAAAAATAATAAAAAAGTAGAGAGGCTACCATGGACTGAGTTCCAAACCTGAGCTTTAATCACTCAAGTTATTCCACTGTCTCCTTAGCTATCAAAACAGTGCTATGTAATGCAAAAAAATGCAAATTTTGATCTATTTTTTTTGCTGATTATGCAAATATTTACAATATGTATTTTATTAAAAAGTAATACAATTTTTGCATAGCTGTCCAATTCTTACATTGTTGTAGTGATACTTCAGTAATTTCATTTGCTGCCTGGAAGATGCAGTAAAATAAATGGGTGTGTCAGTGATTTTTCTGCACTAAACTCTCTCTGGACTAAGCTGAGGCATTTTCCCAAATCAGTACATTAGCACTGTTTGTATTGCCTCAGCATTGGGGCAGGACATTAACCTTGCTGTGTAACAAGCTAAAACCAAATTCTTGTCACTACGGTTTTTCCACAGACTTTCATTTTTCAAAGTATGTTTTACTTGTCAGCAAAGGCTTACTTGTCACCCTACTTCAATAAGCTTCTAGGCAGCTTTTAAGCTCAGTTAGGACTGAAATGTACTATAAAGACTAATATAAACATATACTTTTATGCAATGTAAGATAAACCCAAAAAGTGAAATAATAAAAAAGAAGGAAATTGGAATTTGATAAAGATTCATCTTAATAATTATCCAAAGGGCTGTGGAATGTAAATTTGAAAGCAGGGCACACATATTGCCAGAACACTATGGAAAATCTATATACCACAATATACTTTTTTATTATTTTCCATACCATCACTAAGTATCAGTTATGCCTAACAATACCTTTAGAGGCAGACAATTAATCAAACTTCTGCAGGGATCCAAGAAGGTTTTAAGTGGGCTTAATCAATTTTTTAAAAGAACAACAAATATTTTTGTTACTTAAGTAATCCCAATTATATTTGATAGATCATTTAGTAGCTGCTGCTGTACTTACAGCTTTTTTCCTACACTATGAAATTCAGTAAGATCAATTAAACTTTATAACAACTTCCTCTAATCACACCAGACAAGCATTCAAGATGAATATTCTCATAGAACAAAGAACACTAAAAATAATTAAACATATTGAGATTTAAGTGATAATAATCAACTTTCAGACTTAATACTCTGTTAAGATTGATGGGTTTGTTTTTATCTGCTGTGGAATTATCAGTATAACAAAAGTTGTCTTCTTGACAATACCCAAAGAGACCAAAATAAGATCTTTAATATTTAGATACCAGCTGTTTCCAATGTAAAAAAAAATAATTAAAAAAAAATATATATATTAAATTTTATTAGCTAAAATTACCTCATATGTAAGATCTAGAATTTCAGTGGAGACTTAAGGATATGATGTTGGGCCGATTCTGTACAGGAACCAGAGAGCAAAGTTGTGATTTGTGTTCTTTTTATATAACTAAGCCACTAGTTTAAGCCTCATGTCATTTGCAAATTCAGTTGATGTTCCTAGTTCATCATCTCAAGTAAAGAGAGCTTGTCTTTGAAGTCAAAGGATGGTAAGTATTAACCTCTCATTTCAGAGAATGAATTTACATTATAAAACCAAAAGCCATGTCTCTATTTCAGACTGAGAATGGTTAAGGAGTTTGGCACACACCTTAACCCCCAAAGACTGGTCTTTGTGCACAAGTCCTGCAGAGAGGAAGGAGCCATGGAAAAAAATGGAAAAAGAAAAAGTGATAAGAGCTAGCAGGTGTAAAAAAAAAAAAAGAAATATAAATCTGCCATTATAAGTCAAATCTCATAATGGCTGATATTGATACTTCAGTAGAAGGCAAAAAATGCCTGTTAAAAACCTGTTTCTCTCTCACACAGATGAATGAAGCTTATAAGCTTATATGGATTAGTGTATCATTCCAATAGTGAAAATTTTATTTAATCAACAGCCAAAGTTCTGATTCTTGAGAGGAATAATTCCTTAGCCTCAGTGGTTTCCCGTAAGGATACTTTTCACTGCATGAGGATTTCTTATGCATTGTATTATTATCATTTGATATTTTCTTTACTTCATACTTGTAAGCATTGTAGTTTTCCTCATCACTATATTTTGTATTTTTTTTTTTTTTTTTTTGCCAGTGGAATGTGCTCTCAAATAAAACTCCAAGAGTGAAACTTCAGGCCTGTGACAGTAATATCCAATCCTTCAATTTCTTATCACCAGAAAATATAAGTTCTAAGGCCTCATCCAGTGACCAAGATGTGGTTTAAATTGCATGTGAACAAGAATAGCTTCCAGCTCCACAGCACTAGAATAAGTGCTTTGCCCAGATTCCATGCAAGGGAGAAAGTATGAGAGCATGTAACCATCTCCTCTCTCAACCTCTGTCCTCTTTCTGAGGAAAAGACACCTAAACAGGGAGGCTGGAAAGCGCTCCCTGTAAAGCCAGGCCCCTCAGTGGCCCAGGATATATTGTAGCAAGCATCTTATTTCACAGTTCAGAAATAAACTAATATCGTATCATCATATTCATGACAGTTTGGTTCAGTGACCAGTGAAGTCTGTGTAAATCCCAGCTGATTGGTCAGAAGCTGAATCCTCACTTTATTCCAAAGGCTTGTTGGTCACATTAATGTTTAAGTAATGGATTATTGTCCTCTATTACCAAACTGATGAAATATCAATTTCGCCAAGATTTCTTACCATAGTATAAAATACTCTCCAGTAGTAGAAAGTAGAAAACTACTTACATGAGCAAAGTGGAAAAAACTCCTAATTTGTTGAAGAAGAAAGTTTTACATCCTCAGCCCTACAACCTCCTGAAAATTGTGAGTTCAATGCCTCTTAATAAAATTCTTGTGAAAATATTAGCATGCTAACAGTGAATATGACAAGCCAAAAACAGATTATGACATTAAGATATTAAAACATTTGAAACTTGAATGACTGGAATTATTCTGCAAATCTGAATACATTTATTGAACAATGTGATTCCCATACCAAATGAACAACTTTTTGCATTTAAAATATTCTATACCACAGTTATAATGACAAATTCTAAAAGGTTTCAAAATCAAGAAAGAAGTCTGCATATATATACATATCCACATGCTATTTTCCTCACTTGTTATTACGTTCAATAGTCTTAGTAATTTTTTTTAGCTTCAGTGAAATTAAAGATGAGGTAACAGGTTGGATCAAGCTCTAGAAAAACTCTCATTTGTACAGTATTTCTTAGACAAACTGTATGAACTCTGTGGAACTAACAATTTTTGTGAGTATCATGCTGGGCAGAGTATGCTCTATGTGTGTGAAGGAGGCAGGCCAGTTTTTGAAGGAGTTAATCAACTTCTAGAAAAGGGATAAAAACTCTGGGGTATATGTTCTATGCAGGAAGCTTCTTCTATAGAGAAAGCTTGAAATTAGGCTTTTAGTCAGAGTGAAGACTAAAAAAGTGCATGTCATGAGTTGAAGCTCTTTCCCATTTTTGAATTCC
The DNA here is from genome assembly GCA_013400275.1 of Rhadina sibilatrix. NCBI lineage: Eukaryota > Metazoa > Chordata > Aves > Passeriformes > Phylloscopidae > Rhadina > Rhadina sibilatrix. The sequence goes on from VWYO01011521.1 coordinate 1,393,765, forward strand.
CCTAGTATTTAGGAAAGCAGGACTTCACACCTTCTCGTAAATAAACAAATTTGCATTAAAACATGAACTTCATTAACACTCTCTCCTCCAAGCTAGAAAGATGTGCAAAACCTTTAAGTCCAGTTAACTGCTTTGGTCATAACAAACCCACAGCAAACAAGTAATGTATCTAACTGGAACAGAATTATTTTTTCATGGCACGTAAATATACTTGAAGAAGAACATAGTAAGGACAGTCAAATAAAACAGCCCAAGGTTATTTTCACAGTCATAGAACACTGTACTGTCATGCAATGTACTTGTCAAAGAATTCATATAAATTCAAGTTGAATAGCTATATAAATCTTGATACAAGAGGATACAAATGTTCCTATATATCACACACCATCTCCATTTAAAGTCAGCTTTTCTCTATAGAGAAAATGTTTTTCCTGTCTAATCGACCCAGTGAAGCAGTGAAGCCTTTCACTTTTATTTTTTTAAATTCATATTTCTCAGACTTGTATTCTGCAAAACCTTACTTACTAACCCTGAAAACAACATGTGTTTACTTGGAACACTCTGATATCACAGAATAAATTACTGGAAAAGATGGATAGAAATAGGAAGTTTCATCCAGCCAGTTTGAGAGGTCAGCTTCAGTCATTCCACAGAAATGCAGATTGCAATTGAGTGAACCAGGATACACTTGAAATCTAGAAAGGTAAAGAAAGATCTTGACTAGTACAGGATCAATGGAAGTCTGACCCTTGGGCATAACCAAGTATCATCAAAAATTGTCAGTGTATACAGGCACTAAACTGGTTCACTGACAGAGAACTAACTTGAGCATGCAGGTCATGAGGGCTGTAGCACCTGATACAGAAGAGAAACAATTGTGAAAAAGCAAGCATCTACTGAAAGCAGACACAAATGTTTATACCAAGTACTCTCTAACAAGTTTGATGGAAAATTAGACACCATTATGGTTTATCTGAATATTTAGAAAAGTATTATATTTATTTAGTTTTCCAAACAAAATTAATTTACGGTGGAAATCTAACTATTGAATATATCCTATGATTTATTACATTGACAAGAAAAGATACTACTAGAAATATAATATTTTTTTCCACCAGACACATTGAAATATAATTTTCAAAACTGTTCTCATATGGAGAAATGTCTACCATGGAAGTAAAGGTAAACTTATTTCATCCCTTCTTTATTTCACTCCAGCAGAAAACACCATATTAAATCCAGGTTTATTTTTGGCCCTTTACTAACACTTTAGGTCAAAAATAGATCAGTATTTAATGAAATAGAATGTTTAAAAATACAAATATATTTGGTATTTGAGCATATTAAAAATCTTTGAATTTTGCTTTAACATTACTTGGATTTCTTCAAGCTTTCCCTATAAAAATGAAAAATTTAAATTTATTTTAATCTCCCATGGCCTTATGATATAGTGTCCACATTTTCCTAAAGAAATATGATATTTTAATGGAGTTTGTTTGGGTTGCTTCTGAAAGTACAAATTATGCATTACAGAATCAAAGCTACCTATGCAATGCCCTCAGCACAGAAGGTGTCACCTCTTCCTGATTGAACTTAATACTTGGCATTCATTGGTGGGATGACAGAAGAGCATAAGAAACAGTAAGGGCTCTCAATCAGACACTTTACTGATCTCCCTTAAAAAGTTGAAACTCACATATCAATTGTTATTGTTAAATTAAATAGATGTATACAAAATAACCAAATGGAGAAATGTTTTTTAAACTTTTTTATATGAGACTATATAAAAAACTTTACTTAAATCAAGATGGATTGGTTTCATTGCATTACACTTAAACCAGATGCTATTCAATCAGGAAAACATCCAGTCTAACATGATCTATTTTATAGAAAATCATGGGGTTTTTCCTTCACTGTTTTCTTCCATGATATTGTAAAATTGATTTACTTTAGGGTTAGTGTCTAAGTTCTATTAAAATCTCTGTACTGAATCTGTCACTTTTAAAGATGTTGCTTGGGCTTTCTAGTGTGATTTTAACCTTATAATGTAGCTACTCATTGTGTTCTTAGTTTAGGCCTGCAATAACTCTGAAAGGGATAGATCAAAGAACAAATATGACTAACAGAATAGAAGAGCATATTCAATAATATTAGAAAATAGGGAGTTTGTTGTAATTTTCACCCCTATAGAAGACTGCCCTTTGCCTCTGTCATTCCTGACTACCTTTTATTTTCCAGAGACTAAACTGGAAATCTCCTGTTTGTAAGATGAATAACATAATGGATATCAGTGTCTGAAAATGTACACAGCTTTAATATTTCAAAATTGTTCTTAAAACTAGACCTATAACTATTTAATCAGTAACTTATAATTATTTAATCAGTAAACAAATATTAGCGGCAATTTTAGATATATACATATAACTATATAGTGAGAGGGTATAAATCTGTATTTATCTATCTTGAGGGATAAAAAAATCTGTCTACATGTACAACAGCCTTCTGCTTGAAGCTGACATATGAAGAAGATATCAACTGAATTATTTGTACACTTTTACAGTTATAATTCCTGAAGATCTATGGAAGTTTTCCATAAATAATTTTTCAAGGCTAATTTGTTCAGGAAATATTCTCTGACCTCTAATAATAATTGACTAACATTTTCCTGCTTCATAACACTTAACACAGAATATTGTATGAAAAATAATACAGGCAGGAACATTGACTGTGTCAAATTTATTCTGCTGGCCATTTTTATGGCCAGCAGGATGAGGGAGGGGATTCTGCCCCTTTACTCCGCACTAGTGAGACCTCACCTGGAGTGCTGCATCCACTTCTGGGGTCCTCAGCACAAGAAGGACATGGACCTGTTGGAGCAAGTTGTCCCTGGGTTGGACTATGTCACCTAAAAAGGTCCCCCTCAATCCAAACTATTCTGTGATTGTATTATTTTGCAAGGGAATTCACTCAGGCCGGAAAAGTGCTTTTCCTTTGTGATGAAAAACTCAAGCTTTAGCCAAGATATAAAAATCACAAAATATGATAAACTCCTTTTCTTATTTGCAATTTGCAATGCCAATATAGCTGAATATGTACTTTCTAAGTCTGGGAAAAAGCTGTCACAAAAGACAGACTTAGGAGATATCAAAGAAGGTGTTGAGCAGACAAAACAAATCTGTATTAGACTCTCCTCCTGCCACTCTTTGTAACACGCTGCTGAAGACTTACAGGTGCTATAAATGCTAAGATCATATAAAGTTACACTTTTTTAGAAAAGATTTTTTTACCTCTTCTCTTAAGAAAAGAAAATAAGCACATATCCCTGCGGAATTAGTTTTAAAAATATTAAAACTATTTCAGAAAATTATCAGAATGAAAAGTCACTGGATTAATTTTCTGCACAATGTTAAATTGTATATGTGCACCACTGAAATCAACACTTTTTCAGACTTTAAACCTTACATTCAGTACAAAGAAAAAAAGTGCAAATGATCAGAATTTGAGTTATTCAGGTAGCTGTAAGTCCAGTAATTCCTGACTTTCAAGTTAAAAAAATTTCTTCTTAAATAATGTTCTTCTAGCCTAGCAGTTATATGTAGTCTCATGACATTATATTCTTAGTACCAGATTTTTTATTCTCCATTATTCCATATTGTAGCAACTCATGAAGTTTTTTGATTATCTACATATGAAAAGTGGACATTTCACTAAAAAAGAATGAAATATGATTCTAAACAAAGATCATGAAGTACCACTGTCATAAGTGTCATAAAATACAGAGGTGATTTTGAATCATGGGATACCCAATTACAGGGAAGGACCTATAATGACCATCTAATCCAACTGCCTGACCAATTCAGGGATGGCCAAAAAGTAAAGTTTATTGTTAAGGGCGTAGTCTAAATGGAAGACATCAATCCCCTCTCCTGAGTTTGAGTCATGCAGCTCTTCACTCATCTTTGTTTTCAAAAGGGCTTACTGAAAGTAAATTCTATTCCACATAGTCATAATCCAAGTATTTTGTGGCAAAAAAAAGCCCAAATCAGAGAGTACATGTGTTATTGAAGAGAAAGACAACTGTTAAGTTCAGTATATAAGATATGGATAAATAATTAAGAATGACTAGACATCAAGGTTTAAGACATGAAAATCAGCTGTTTTCTACTGAATTCTCATATTGAGAGTTTATGACATTTTCTCTCCCACAGTAAAATACATTTAAGTCTTCTGATTTAGTTGGGTATCTGAGCAATAGTGCCTAGTAATTTCTTTGCTTAAATGTCTACCAATATTCAGATCACCTGAAAGCAAATTTGTTCTGTTTAATTTTCAGGGGGACCAAAATGTTCCATGTCACTGCTGTTTATTGCTGTAGTTTGATCTCACAAAAAAAGTATCTAAAAATATATTGACATTGCTGATGCTTTCCACTACTTTTCAGATATGGTAAAGTTTAATAATAAACATAAATACAAACCCCAAACATTTTAAAAGAAACTTTCAAATAAAAAGTAGTCAGAATATAAAATCCTATCAGTTTATTAGGTAGCTACTGATTAAAACAGTGACTGCAAGTCAAATTTACTTTTTTTAATAAAAAAGGTATTTCAGTCTAGATCTCTTTGTGTCTTATTCAAATTCAACATGCAAATATAAGAAAGAAAACAGCCATCCATGATTGTTTCATCACAGATCACAAAAGAATCCATCTGTTTATTTTGATTAAAAATATTATTGGAGAGTTTTTCACTGACAAGGTTGACTTAGATAGTAAACAATGATCTGCATTCATTATTGCAGGAATGATATCTATGAGATCTAAGTTAAAAATCCAATAAATCACTTTTTTATTGCTTAATGCAGCAGCTGAGAGTACTATGAGGTTACAGATCTGCAGTTTTACTATTGGTATGTCTTTCTCAGAAATACAAACTCAAAATATCCTAATACATATGCATTTTTCCCTAAAAGAACAAAGATTCTAGGCATGTTTTTATTCATGATTTTAAGGATAGTAACAAAGAAACAATAATAACAGGTGCTAAAGAAAACTACTACTTCAGAAAGATTAAAAAAAGTTATATCAAACTGAAAACTAGGGTATGAATTGTGTAATGACACAGTTTCCAACACAAACTGGTTTTGCCTGTATGGCAAAGCACTACTCCAATTTGCATATAAACACACTTCTAGATGCAGGAGCTCCAGCTCCTGTGAATCTGGTCAACTCACAGTGGCTTTTCACATAATTTCCAGAAAAAGGGACATCATTCTCATACTGAATTCCTCAAAAATTCTACAAAACGGACAGGACAAAATAACAATAATGTTAACAGTAATATGTGTCCCGCTCATTACCAAAGTAACTGAATGAACACATGACTTGAAATGCAATGAGTGTTACTAAATGCAAAACAAGCCATACAGGTGAAAAAAACCCCTCCAGCAAATTGGGGAGATGACCTCAAGAAAAAGGGAACTCATCAATCATTCACAAATAAATAAAACAGACTATGCTCACTAGGGAGCTGTATCTAAGCAGTAAATGAAAGGTTAGGATTTGGAAAACATGGAATAGAATGAAGAGAAAAAAAAAATAGTGCAAATTATCCAGAATATTGTAGGAAGTAATGATTACTTCCTTTCAAACAAAATCTCAGGATTAGAAAGTTCAGAGATAGTGAAACAGTGAGATAGGTTAAGGATTTAGGAAAAAAGCCTGAGGAACTAAGAAACTGACTGATCATTTCAAGATGATGATGAATAAAGACTAATATATTGGAAGTATATGAAATAATGAATGGTATATGCAAAAACTGATTGGGAGCTTCTGCTCTTCCTGTTGCAGTGAAATTAAAACAAAAAAAGTAAATATTTAGTCATAAATGCATAATCAATGATTGGAACTCATCAAATAATGATGATGAGTTCCAAAAATGTAAAGAGATTTAAATAACTGAATAATCATTCTTTCATCTCTTACCGAAAACATATTCAATCATTAATTTAATAATACAACAAAAGATGAAAGTCAATCCCTTACAAACTATGTTAGAGCTTGGGATACCCCGTGCTTCAATGTTTTGGTCCATTTGCAACTAGAAGAAGAAATTTTCAGATAATTCTGCATTTCAGAAGAAGAGTTTCCCTTTCTTCCCACTAGTTCTGGTTGAACAAAAACTCAAAATATAACAGGTCCAGGCTGGTTCTCCTTTCTTCTAGTATAACAGTTTCAGTATTTAATATATGTGGTGCAGTAGCAGTGCTACTGCACAGATGAGGAACTGGACAAAGAAATAATGCTTCAGGGAAGCTAATACCAAGGCTTTGTTTTTCATGTATTCATCAAGGTATTTAGGAAAAAAAAATCTAACCTTCTCAAGAGTCATACCAACTTTAGGTTGTTGTCATTGGAACTGTGCGCCGAAGTTTTAATAGGAATACAGTGAAATGTATTCTTATTAAATAGAATATTTATATAGAATAGTAATATACAGTAAAATGAAAAATTTCCCATGCAGGACAAAGAGGGCCAAAAGGGCTTGACAGGCCCTTCAAAGCATGTTACTTTTTCAAAGTCAAGAAAGCATGGCAGAAGGAGAGCAAAAATGCATGTTTTCCATGGAGGTTACAGAATCTTGATACAGGGAAATTTTAAAAGAATTCACTTGGGCACAACTCTGAGCTACCTGATCCAAGTTGCTCCTGCATGGTGGTTTGGACCAAATAAACTTTAAAGGTCATCTCCAATCATAAAGTATAATTTACTTTTATAATAGCCCAGTATGAGTATCTTATCTCAGCCTGTACTTCTGCACTCTCAGAGTAAAATAACTCTTTTTAGTGCTTATCTACCCATGAAATATAGAGTTGCCTCCTAGTTCGCTGCCAATCTGCCAGTATACACAACATCACTTTTTGCTTAGTCATATCATTACGGGTAATATAGCAAATTCTAACTCAAACTTTCAAGCATTTCTTCCAAAAAATTATCAAGAATTTAGGACATTTAATTTTTTTTTTCAAAACTTAACTACCATGCGTGCTTAAGAAATCATCTTGTTTCAGTAGTTTCTAATTGCTAAATCTCCTTGTAGTAGTGACCAACAGTCATCTGCTGTATGGGTATTTTGGAACAAAAATTATGTTCTGCAATAAAATGTAAGTAATATTCTATTTACTTAAATATTTTCATTAGCATTGAAGACGTACTACTTAAATACGTGTTTCATCATTATGGTACAAGTTCTAATATTTAAGCTGAAGATCATATATTCCTCTTAGGTAAAAGACACGTTCCGAATAGTACAAACCTTTGGAGATAAAATGACTGCAGAACTTTGGACAATGTAGAGGATGCAGTAGGAGGGATGAAAGTTATTCACAGGCTCATGAAGCTCCTGTATGTTAGGAACTGTGCCTATTCAAAGAAATAAAACACCATAGAAACATAATGTAGTGTTTTCTTTGCCTTATTTGTTGATTTTGCTAGGGGAAGCTCTTCAGAAGCACTAGAGATTATAAGTACTAAACTTGAAAATTTTTGTCTCTGCTTGAAAATTACATCCTTCCAAAGTATTTGGATGAGTGGGAGATTGAAAAATAGATTCCATGGAAATGCAGTGGAAGGAAGAAAATCAGTGAGAGGCATTATCCAAGTACAAACTATAGCTGTTGGAGCCCTGCTGTTGGAGGCCTTCTGTTAGATATTAAAGGAAAAAATGCGGTGAAGTAGATGGTAACTGCATGAAGATACACCAGAAGCTCTAAAGGTTTAAATGCTACATTTAATAATAACTTATTTATATCAAAGCTACTGACAATAATTTATCTTAAGGTAAATAGAGCTATGAAATTTCTGCATCTCCTACTGTAGGGTGCATCCTATCACATAAGCAAATAGTGAGCAACAGAACGTGGCAGATAGGACAGCACTCGAATGGGTAAAATGGATCACAAAATTAATGGATACACACATAAATGTAACTTAATTAGAAGGATTCGAAACATCTTAAAAGCCATATAGCAGGCATCTGCTGCAAGAACAAGGATGGTTCTGTGTTTGTATGGTATTTCTAGAAACCTTCAATAAAATGGTGCATTCCTACCTGTGAAACTCTACTTCAATACCTTTGGAGTGGAGAGCTACGGTAGAGACAGGGTGTGATTCTAGGGGTGATTCTGAATGGGAGTCTAGCTTATTCCATGTGAGAAAGATCTATGTTAGTGCATTAATTAGATGAAGTATGCTTCTCTTGAAACAAATCTCCCTATAACATCACTAATAACAAAAAATGATCTTGGAGCTCTTGAATTGGATTCCATTTAGATAAAGCTAAATCAAAAGATGTGCTCCAAGGGCTAATTTAGTCTATTCCAACTGCCAGTGGGTATTCAATGCACAAAATCCAAGCACAGATACCCAGACATAAATCTCCCACAACCCATATGGTATGGATGTAAAGTTATCACAACTGACTGTTTTACAGACCTGCTTCTATTGCACCTTACTGCTGCTAAGATGATGATAGCTTGAGTTTGTCCCAGGGGAAGTTTCCTCTTACTCCATTGTCTACAGAAGATGATTCCAAATGAAACATTTAGCACAGTCAGGTGTCTAAAATTGCAGACAGAGTTCAAATCCATCAAAAGATTCTTATGGAGACTAAAGAGCAACAGGATAACAAGGAAAGTCCTTTAATACAGTAGTAACTTGTTAAAGTATAGAAATGAGGGATGGAACGGAGTATTCAGTTTCTCTAACGTGGAGAAGTTACTAGCACGATTCCGTAGGACTATGTGCTGGTCCATGCTGTTAACACTGTCTAAAAAAATAATTAGAAAAAGGTGGTAGCATGATAGATTCAGTTCATTTTCAGTAAAGGCAGAGTAATATACATGAGGAAAAACAACAAACAATCCTAATTATACAATCCTGAGAGTACTACTCAGGAAAGAGATGTCAAAGCCCCTGCAGATAGTTACCTGGAAATGTGGGAGCAGCATTTGGCAACAGTAAGAAAGGCAAATATAGTGGTTGCAATTATTAGTAAACATTAATGGTCATAAAGCTTCATTGCATCAGATGACAAATTCATCACACTTGGTTGCTGCAAAATTTTGTACTCACATGACTCTAAAGAGGGACTAAAGAAATTGAGAATATAAAGAAAAGGGTAGCATGGATTACCCAAGGTACAGAACATTTTTTCATAGTGGAAAAACCTAAGTAGGCTAGAACTGTTCTATTTAGGTAAAGTGATGACTGAGCAGCATACATCAGAACCATGAACAGTGAAGGTGTGAACTGATAACAATACTTCAATCTTCTTTTTCATAATACAAGGGAAAAATAAACATCAGTAATAAATTTAAAATCAAAGGAAGATTTTTTTTTATGAAATGCATAAGGAAACAGCAGAGTTTATTGAGAAACTATATTATAGAGATCAATTAATAAATACATTTAAGAGGATTAGGAAAGGTTCCTAAATGCAAAGATTTTTATTCAACATCCCAATTGGGAAGCTACTAAGCTACTGAGAGCTGTAAACTGGGAGGGTACACTGGAGAATACAGATGAAATATTTACCTTGTTGATTATACTTTCTCCAACTGTTGCATGCCAATCCCCTTTAGAAATGAGACAAATAGACCTTTGACTGAGCATAGTAGGGTCTTGTTCTTATGAATAATAAGGTATTTAAAGTTTTCTTGGGCTCTGAATTGAAAGGAGAATATGATCACTGGAATTTTAAAACAACTTTGGCTAACAACTCTGAATCTATATTTTTAATATTCACTGAATTCAAGTGTAATCTTTTTTGCTCTCATTCAGGACTGGAATTGTGCTTATTAAAAATGAATAGAAGGCTTTTTATCAACTTCAGTAAAGGTCTGAAATTCAGTTTGAAGTGACATGTATAATTGTCAGTCAAATATATGAACTGAATGTGAAAAATGAAAAAGGCCAATTCTTTCTCCATATAATTTGGTAGTAGAAATAAAACAGGTATTACCCCTGAAACTAGGCAAATTGCATCTATTTACATGTCAAAGTAACTTTAAGATACAGTATACCAAATAGTGATTGTAGAACCAGACTACCAAGGAAGCTTACTTCTCTCGCTAACAGAAAACACAAACACCTCTTCATTACCATACACTCCGAAACTAATGACAAAATGAAACAAAAATACTAGAGAAGAAATTATGGAAAAAATAAAGGAGAAATTAATGATGTTGGAACACTGAATTTACTGAAAATTTCATTAATAGTAATACTTAATGGATGGGTTTTTTTTAATTTCCAGAAGAAAGTTTTTATTATTATAAATAATGTTATCTTGAAGGTAGACAGCCATTAAGAATACTCCTTCTTTAAGATAAATAAAATCTCTTTTGTAAGAACTGTAAGACTTTTCAAAAAACAATACAATACCACTTAAGGGAAAAATTTAAGTATGCAACAAAAAATCTCTCACTTGGTATTGGACTATTACATGTTCACATACTGCGATATGAAGCAAGTCTTGTTTTACACAGCTATATTTATAACAGAAAGGCATTAGAAGCATCCTTACAATGCTCAGTCTCATTTCAAGAAGTTTTTTTGTTGTATTCCTAACTTTCTAAAAGCAGTATCATGAAGTGTAGGCAGTGAAGGATTCTTCTGTTTCTGCACACCACTACTTTTCAAAATATGTTCTCCTGTCAGATATTTACTCCTTCACTATTTTATACCTCACTAAAAGCATTCTGGCCTCCTCAGTTTCCACTAAAGAACACACATTTTAGAAAGGATTATATAGACATTGTAAAATGAATTGTGCACACATGATTTCAAAGTGTCTCTACTTAAGCCTTCTTTTAGATTAGTGTAATTCTCTATGTTATGATCGTTATTATAATGCCAATTATCTTAATCTATTGGCTTAATGTCTGAATACACTATCAGACTTGTATTACAAACTTTTTCCAAGTTGCATGGAAAGCATTTTGTAGCTACTTTTGGAAAACTCCTATTTTAAAAATGAAATGCAAAGGTATTTTCCTAGTAGATGTCTGCTTTATTCTTCTCACTCACCAGTCAATAGCCCTATCTCCAGTTAAAAAGTTAATTCTCATGGCAAGATCTTCTCACAAGTTTCAGTATGAGATATTGAATAGGATGGAGAAAAAAACCCAACCACAATATGATATTAACTATAAAGCATTTCATTAAAATGTTCTTATCAAAACAATACACAAATCTGGGTTTTACTTTAAGGTATTACTTTAGCTTCTAGACTATATAGTAGTATAATTACTAAGGTAGTATTTACTGTCATGTGACAGCTCTAGGTAATTACTAAAAATATTTTAGAACTATCTTAAAGAGGCTAATTAAGCCATACCTCTGTGCTTTTATATGGCAGTATTGCTTCCAACAACTGATTGGGCACATGTCGGTGACATACATCTCAATTTAAATGTCTAAATATAAAATGGTAATAAAATCCAAACAGTCATAAATATGTCCTGTAAAACTTCCAGCAGAACTTAAATTTTTTTTTTCAGTACTAACGTTTAGATTGCATTTCTACTAATTCCTGAGATAGTATTAGTTATTAGTGCCCAGAGGAATGCTTGCAGTGAGATATTCTTACAGGAGCAGCTGTAGGTTACCCAGCAATCAGTCTGTATCAGTTCCAGGTGGGTCCTCTTTCAGGCGCAAGAAATCAGTTATTTGCTTTTCTCTCTTACTGCCCTTCTTTCAGACTCTCAGAAAGGAACACTGTTGTTCCACAGTCATAATGCAAACACTATACATTGAAGTCCTAAACAGAGAAGTTGACAAAAGCTAATTACCTAATTACAAACAAATACTTCAGTTGTTTTTGCCTTGCCTGAAGATTACAATTGTATTTGCTGAATAAAACCCTCACAGAATATGTAATTAAAAACTTTCAAACAGGTTCTTGTAATAGCACTATGTAAAGGATAAACAAAGTCCTTTTTAGCAATAGGATATGGATTATTTCCTACACTAAATTGATAGCTTATGGCATTCCAATACACATTTTGTTGTAAATTACTATAAATTAATGGAATATAGATCAAGTTTTAAAACCAAAAAGATTACCAAAAGCTTTTCCATTTGGAGAACTTAGCTTTTCTACTTGGTTTCTGTCCTAAATCAAATCTTTGTAGACATATATATTTATATGCGATATACTGCTAAATTAAATAAAAACTCATAATTTCCTAATAAAAATGAATATTATATTTCACTTCTGCAGTGAAACATAACCTTTCTCATTTTCACTTTGTCTAGCTAAGTGATAAATATTGTCTAAAAACAAAATTATGGGGAAAATCAGGTTTTTTAATTTATTTTTTTTAATTTAGGCTGTAGTAAAGGAGTCTGAACTTGCAATCAAATGCAACATTTTTAAACCCACAAATACTTACTGAAATATTCAGTCCTGCAACCTCCTGGAAACTGTCATTTATAATGTAGACATAGTCACCAAAAAAACAATGTAAGTTTTGATTCAACACTGAATACATCCTGACTGTTGTTCAATTTTGAAAAAAAATTACATCAGCAAAATGAGGAATCGTGGTATGACCTTACTCTGCAACCAAAATATTAATATTTTATTATTAGATTTGTTTTAAGAATGTTGCTAAAGAGCCTGTAAATCTGCAAATGTAGTTGGAGTAGAATGATTTTTGCGATACCATTCAGACCACAGGGTAAAGCTGGAAGATATTAAAATAATCCCCCTTCTCACTAAATCTACAGAATAAAACTACTGACAACAACTCCAAGTATCTGTCTGGTGCTAGCTTGCTTCATGAAGACAAAACCCACATGTCTACAGGTATCTTTCCATGTTACAAAGGTTGAACTTCTGGAAAAGAATTGTCCTGATAACTTACTGTTAATTATAGAAACACCGAGTACTTCAAATGAATAAACAAAAAAATTAAAGAAATAAAACAAGATAATAAATATTTCCAGCTCAAAAGCTTTTTGTTTTGCATTCCTAGTGTCAAGAAAAAGAAACTCTGAAGAACTGAATAAATACAAAGTGTAAATTAAGAAGTAAAGATTTAATTTTAGTACCCCTTTGAGAAAATCATAATAGTGGAGATGTATACAAAATAATTTATCATCTAACTGAATTTGTTATCTCCAGGAATTACAATTTTGACATATAATTCTTCCACAAGCCTTTCAAGTGACTGCTGCCATACCGTTTTGAAGATTATTCCAGACTTTCACTACTGACACAATTTCTAGTCACAATTTATAACCATACATCTATTCTGAGTAGCCATATTTCCTTCTGAAGTTTTGTTTGCCTCAGTTAAATACACCTCTCTCCTCAAGTCTCTCTCTCTATAACTGATATTTTATTTTTCTAGTCATCCTTGGGGTTCTCTACACTTGCTGAAATTAATCTTTCTTGAAAACATGTGACTAGATGAACTACAGAATAATAAAATTACATCTTTTCAAGGTCTTGCACAAAGTTACATTTCCTGTCTCTACTAAACTCACTAATGCATAGCAAAATTGCATTATATTTCCATCATACCACTAACCCATAAGCATCTTCCATTTATCTGACACTGTCGGATTTTTTAAAACAAGTTTTATGTAAGATAAGTACAAAGTCCCACCAACATCACAGAAAAAGAAATCCTCAAGAATCAGGTTAATATCACCATAGGTAACTTTTACTATTACTCTATAACTTTGTAGTGTTAAATTTAATCAATTTCTTACATTCCAGCTAAGAAACTTGTCTAAATTTTCTTATCTAAGGTCTTTTTAAATTAGCAATACCTTCCAACTTTATAATACTTTTACTCTCACTAAGTAAGACTTGCAAATACCTCAAGAAAAAGGAAACAAAAGCATAATAGGTCCCATCAAAACCAAAACAGTATTGGTATTAGACTGAAATGAAGAGTAAAAATAATGTTACTGTAACAATGAGGAAATGATGAAGTAAATGGTTGGCAGCATCAAACACATCATTGATTACCTGTAGAATATCTTTCATATGCTGCTTTACATAATATATGAATAATACTCACTAACCTATAGAGATATTAGAGTCCCTCATTCCTCGTACCCTAAATGTCATAGAGACAGGCAGATAACAAACTTAAACTGGTCCCTGATTGAGAAGTAATTGTCTCACTGAAGACCACAGGATACTGTTCTAATCTCAGTATGTATTTCATAATACTTTGACAATTAAGTGCCTCCTGTTCCAAAAACGAAATATGCCAGCTGATTCTTGTGGGAATAAGTTGCCAGAGATGCCATGAGATCAGCTGAGTTTCATACATCCCAAAAGTTTCTGACAAACAGAATAAATTAACTAAGAGTGCCTAGCTAAAGCAATCTCTAGATTTTTTCTTTTCTGGATTCTAGTTCATATCTGAAGAAACTTCATATAGCAGAATAGGACTCACTTTTGTGTTATAGTAATACACTGTTAAAACAAAATCAGACTTTCTCTGTGCTTACTTCAAGTACTAACTTATGCAAGCTTTTTTGCTAAATCCATTTATTGATAAGATAAAGAACTATTGAGCTTGTCCTACTACAGCTCAGAGAAAAAACATTACTAAGAAAATAAAGGTCTTATAGGTGATATGTAAGTCACCAGAAATGAATGCCAATTAAAGCTCTATATTGCAGTGGACCAATATGTACTTCATAAATGTTTCTTTCTTTAAATAAATTCTAATTAATAAACTAGTAATGCAAATACATTAGTCTTAATTTTATTATCATTTCTCCAATTGTAATACCCTTTATGACTACTGATATCTTCAAAAAAAGTAATGGTCTTCTATAAATTAAGATGCATTTAAAATATTTTTGTATATGTTTTTATTATAAATTTCACAATCTATTGAGACTAAAAATATTTTAAACCATTGGAATACAGCTATGTCTATCTAACAGCAGAAAACCTTTATTTCTACCTGCCTCAATTGTTGGACTTTTTGATGTAGGAATTCTTCCTTGCTATGTTGATGAAGATATCCTGTCAGTGACGGACAGAGATTCCTTTCATAGAGAGAAAAGTTTTAAATACTCATTTTACTCCTACTCCTGTATTTTTCTCAAAAGAAGAAGTAATGATTTGAAGATGCACAGAAGCAGAGACAAAAGTCTCACCAGTGGACAGATGAGGTTACTGTATATGCATGACATGCAGATCTTTTCATAAGACTTTTATGTTAAAATCACGGCCATATTCAAGTAAGTTCCTAATTTATTTTACATCAAATGAGAAGCTGTAGCTAGGCAAGTGATAACTTCCATTTTTTTTTTAAATAAATACAGTGCATGAGACTGAGCTATCAATTGGATTATCTAATTAAGTTTAAGATTATCCAGGTGTTTGGCATATGACCTAGATGGCTTTAATTTGATGGACTACTGAAAAATCAAAGGACAAGATTAAACAAAGGCTTTCCATACAAAAGCACAAGTATTTAAGACACATTAGATGCAATCAAAGGAGGTAAAAAAGCTTTTGAGACATTCCCTGAGCAATTTTATTAATGGATGGAACTGAAGCAAAAGGACTAAATACAATCAAGGCCTGCATGAACATAATTTCAAAAGATGACTAAAACAATCTGGCTGCGTGACACACTTCAGTGAGGTCTTACTTCCTCTCTCTCTCCATCTCCGTGTTTGAATTTGCACTGTCTTTCTGCCCTGCTTGCTCTGGTCTTCTCTTATCCCTTATTAAGCAATTCAGCTCACCAAACCAAGAGAACACTATCCACCAACATAGTGAGGGGAGCAACACTCACCTCAGGTCTAGCTGAGCAGTTGGACTTACCCAAGAGAAACTGCAGGAGCCAGCAGGGACAAATTAGCTTTTTGGCAACAGCAAACTATTTTGTTGGCTCAATTATTTCATGAAGTACTATGGGTCATGCTTTCTCCAGAGAAGTCTACAAATCTGAGTATGGTTGAAAGTAGTTGTTCCATGAACCTTAATGAGAGGCTTGTGCACAGCTGGATCCTACATAATTCATAATATGACAGAATCCCTACCAGACTAGCTAAAGGGCACACCAAAAGTTCCTATGAATTGCCATCAAGGCCTCTACACAGCCAAATCACACAATTATAAGCACGTGTTTTAAGCCAACTTATAATGAAAAATGTACAGTAACTTGGGCAATGCATCATTTTGTGGTATAAGGGTGACAAAGTTATATATTAGTGACAAACTATAAAATTATGTGAAACAAGCACCAATACAATCCTTAGCCTAACACTGAGATCTCACAAAATACCAGTGGTTAAAACGGTCTAGCCAAAACCTGATATATCCAGTAAAAATCTGATCCTGTACATCAACTTCAACAACATTTTTGGCAACGATGACATATTTTGTATACTGAAATATCCTTCTAATAAGAAAAGGGCCTTTGGACAAAATATTGACTTGTTTAAATGACAGAAGACAACCCAATAAAACTACAGAAGACATGCATACAAACATCAGTGGTCCAAAACAATGACTATTTTCTTTATGGTTTGTGGGGTTTTTTTTCACATGGCAGTTCAATAAAAGGGATTTATTCTATAGGCTTTCTGAATACATAATACCTTCAAACTTAAAATGTGTCTATGCCAATGTGAGGTTTCACTGAAGCCACATTGACAGGTGATCCCTCCACACCAACTGAATCGACAAGAAAAAAATACTTCCTGAAATACTCTCTAGAGTACTGAAACTGAAACTATACTATATTCAGTATAGTACTTATTTATGGACAAATTAAGGATTTTATACTATGAAAATACTGGTTCATGTAATAAGATGTCCAAAATAAAATCTGGAATGAATACTAATACACAAAGAAAAACTGACCTGTCCTCAAAGTTTCATTGCCAAAAGATTAGCCTTCATTTAACTTTATGTATATGCTGCTAGTATTTCTTTATTAAAAAAAATAAGGTAATAAAAAATGTATGAAAATTTAGTCATTTATTTACATTAGCCCAAGTACAACTTTATAAAGGCAGATTTAAAGTCTACAGCCTTTGGAGGCGACGTCAAAATTCCCATTTACTTCCATAAAATTAAATTAGGAATAAGGTCAATAATAGTAAGACAACTTAAAGAAACTTCGTTGCTTTTCTCAACATAGATAATGGCAAACAACAGTATGTTTATTTTTCTAACATTCCATCTACTTTCCTGAAAAACAGATTGCAACACGAACAAAAGGAAAGTCAGAATATTTTGAAACAGTTGCATTTTATGCAGTGAAAATATGAGCAAATGGGTATGCATTCTGACTCTTCAGACTAAGTGTATAAAAAGAACGCTAAAGAGAACTGAGCATGCAGATCATCTGGAGAATTCAAAACTTAAAGTGATTAATTAGACCTTATTTTGTCTCGAGCAGATTTACGGAGGTTTTTTCAACTTAGCCCCCATTGTTTGTAATTACCAAAATCACACCTCCATTGGCTGGTCTGCGCTGGTTCATGCATGAACAGCAATCTGATTGAGCACTCTTGTTAGGATTCCATTCGTCATTGTAATTAGCCGTAATCATAGCCTTCCTGGGTGCATGAGAATGTGCAAACGACCGATTCACAACCCCAACCTATTTGAATATGAATCTTCTCAGTGAGTAGCAATAAAATAGTGGAAACAAAGCAGCTTCTCTAGGGAATTTTGTAAAGCATCCCTGTCTCTGATTCTCCCCCCTTAAAAATGTTCCCTTTTTAGNCCGCCCGCTGCCAAAGCACACACGCAGTTGGGTGGGAAAACTGCAATTTTGACGACCGCAGCTCTGGCATGATAATCTAGTTAACTTTTTAACATATTTAGCAATATTTCGGTAAGAAGTCGTCTCCAAGGCATACTAAGTGTGGAATAACAAGAACTATTACTTACGTTGCCACATACGTCTGGCCTGGAATGAAATTCTGACTTGTACAATCCCCCAAACAGTCTGTCTTGTATAATGATTATGAATTGATCTTTTTGTTGTTGTTTACTGAGGAAATTATAACGTAAATAGAACATGGGATAGCATACAAATACTGCGGTTTTGTTAATATTTAATTGTGAAATTGTAATCCTCTTATGCAATATGTTATACTAGTTTTTCTTGCTACAATTTCTTGTTTCCAGAGCGTTAAATTTCATAGAGCAGCTAGGCAATGGCATTTTATTCATGCAAATATTTTATTCAACTAGCACTATTAGTAAAAAAATATTAATCCTAATAATAAACAATAGATTAACTAAAGATTTAAATGGTAAAGTCCCTTCACAAATGATCATAAAACTAATTTCACAATACTAAGAATTTCAATGGAAGATAAAGACAAAATATTTATTATATATAGGCCTCTACAGATGTAGGAGGAATGGCAAATCCAAGTGTTTCAGACTTACAGTCTTGAGTCAGCAATTGTTAATTCTTGTAATTAACATAACAGCTTTTCTCCCTAATCAGTCTAACAACTTCATGGAAAAAAAAAAAAAATAGCTCAGGATTTACTTTAACTAATAAATGGGATAATCACTAGATCACAAATAATTTATAAATTGATCTTCACTGATTTAGAAACCTTAGTAAATGAGAGCGTGGGAGGGTTGACACTTGTACTATTTCTGGGGAAACAACTACTTTCAGTGCAGAGCTATGCTTTCTGGGTGACTGGTGAAGTCTACTGTCAGAGCCTCCTGAAGAAATTGCAGCATGGAAGAGATGCAAATTAAATCCTGCCAAATGTTGCTCTACCATGCCAGCTCAGAAAATAGTTCCATAGCAACCATTTCCCTGTCAACCCTTACAGTCCCTGCTGAAGAAGCTTTCCCAGATGCTGGAAAAACAGTATTGTTGCAATTAGAATAGCAAATACTTTTAAAGTAACAATATTAAGCAGGCTGCAACATAANATTTGAATATGAATCTTCTCAGTGAGTAGCAATAAAATAGTGGAAACAAAGCAGCTTCTCTAGGGAATTTTGTAAAGCATCCCTGTCTCTGATTCTCCCCCCTTAAAAATGTTCCCTTTTTAGTATTTGAATTCTGTTTGCTAAAACAAGGCTTGCTTAATAAAGACAATGGCTTATTATTTCTTTAAGTGGCACAGCAGGGTCCAAGTATTACAGGCCCGGCTCTTTCAGCCCTTGCCAAGGACACAGGGAACAAAGGGGCAGGCAGTAACGCCGGGCAAACAGACCCCTCCTCACACTGCACTTCGGGAGCACTTTCCCCAGAGCAGGACCCAGGTCTCGCCTATTCCGGAACTCAAAGACGGGGTCTCTTTCTCGGCGTTCCCGTAAATGGCCGGCCCAGCCCCGGGGCGGGGGCGGCCGCACCCCCCGAGCGCCGCCGGTCGCTGCCGNTTTTATTCAACTAGCACTATTAGTAAAAAAATATTAATCCTAATAATAAACAATAGATTAACTAAAGATTTAAATGGTAAAGTCCCTTCACAAATGATCATAAAACTAATTTCACAATACTAAGAATTTCAATGGAAGATAAAGACAAAATATTTATTATATATAGGCCTCTACAGATGTAGGAGGAATGGCAAATCCAAGTGTTTCAGACTTACAGTCTTGAGTCAGCAATTGTTAATTCTTGTAATTAACATAACAGCTTTTCTCCCTAATCAGTCTAACAACTTCATGGAAAAAAAAAAAAATAGCTCAGGATTTACTTTAACTAATAAATGGGATAATCACTAGATCACAAATAATTTATAAATTGATCTTCACTGATTTAGAAACCTTAGTAAATGAGAGGGTGGGAGGGTTGACACTTGTACTATTTCTGGGGAAACAACTACTTTCAGTGCAGAGCTATGCTTTCTGGGTGACTGGTGAAGTCTACTGTCAGAGCCTCCTGAAGAAATTGCAGCATGGAAGAGATGCAAATTAAATCCTGCCAAATGTTGCTCTACCATGCCAGCTCAGAAAATAGTTCCATAGCAACCATTTCCCTGTCAACCCTTACAGTCCCTGCTGAAGAAGTTTTCCCAGATGCTGGAAAAACAGTATTGTTGCAATTAGAATAGCAAATACTTTTAAAGTAACAATATTAAGCAGGCTGCAACATAAAGGCATCTAGTAACATTGGAAGTTTTGTAAAGCATCCCTGTCTCTGATGGCTTCCCCATTACTTTAGGACAAACAGAAATCAGGGGAGCAAATGGGACAAATGTAAGGTTTTGTGATGGTAGCTGGTGCACTCCTGTTTCATCCCTTTTTCATCCCTTTGAGTACATTTGGTGTGATGCCTTAAACACTCTGTGTGGGTATTCTGATGTCATCACTGGAAACCTAAGGAGATTGCAGGGTCATCTCTTGCCTTCAGCAAACCATGCTGAATAAACCCCTTATCTTAGTTTGCAAAACATTTAACAGGTGAGACAAGCAGTTCAGAGAAGATGCTACTTTCTTTGGGTTCATTTTTGTTGATCAGTTGAAGGAAACAAGTTTCTGATACTTCTACAGCATGCCTCTTCAGTAACTTTTTGTAAAGGAGATAGGTGAAAGAGATTCTTCTCTGTTCAATGAGACTTATGTCACTCATTACTATTTAATTTAGATTTTAGGACTTTATCCTCCATATTTGACTGATGTTTTGTCAAATCACTAGAGAAAAAACTCTTTAAATTCTTTATATCAGTGCATGTAAGAATATATTCCACTAAAACAAAAAAGGTGATAAATGGAAGAAAATCTTTTCGCTCATTGCATAATACATAAATTGTTAAATTGTAACAATATGGAATAAGAGCTAAAGTATTGATGAATCATCATTTTTTTATAACCTGTTCCATATAGATTTTTCACTACAATATTCCACCAAAATATTTTAACCATTTTCTGCATCAAAAGCCATCAAAATATGAAGAATGAATAATTGCACCTCTCCCATGCAATCTAGATAAAAAGTGTGCAGGGTGGGATTTGCATATTCCATTCAAACAGGAACCATTACACAAAAAAAATTTGGCACTGTTTATGAACAGTTTGGAAAAGAGCATCTTAAAATGATGCCTCTTTCTGTGAAGTAAAGGATTTTTTTGTATATGCCCTATGCTTAACTTTGCTCAGAAATGCGAGATACTTGTTATATGACCAACCTCCTTCTCACCAAATTTTGAAATTTTTCTGCAATGGATGTCAGCTTGTTAAGAAAGTTTCTACTGTCTCAATGTATTTTTTTCTTTATGCGTATGATAGATTCACTTTTACTCTACTGCTTTTTTTTCCCCCACCACTGTGTAGCAAATGAACAATTGTGCAATTTAATGTTTCAGTTGCTATTAAAAGCTTTTCTATAAAGTTTATTAACAAAGACTAGGATAAAATAAAATTTAGATCACTTCATTATTCTGTAATATTTCTTACATAAGTTTAGCCAACTGAAAGCATGCAGGCTTGTCTGAAAAACAGAATAGAGATGATATTCTGAGCTAGCTATAAAATACGTATTTTTATATAACTCTCTATATTTTAATAAATGTATATATATATAAATGTATTTTATATAAATATATACATTTACATGAATAGTTATATGTATGCTTAATTATTTGAGTCTCTTCTCAGCTGCAACTCTTCCAGACAAACTGTTCCCACAAACCACATATTTCATGGGATTCTATTTATGACCCATACTTTTGAGTAGCCCTCTGGTTGTATAAACACAATACTGTACTGTTTACTTTGTACTCCATGTTCCATAAAAACGAGGTTTTGTACCAGTGTTATTTTTTTGTCATATACTAATATCACAATTTTACTAGGTCATTTTCCTTGGGGTCTCCATAAAACAATGCACTTCACTGACCTGTGTATACAAAGAATAGTGATTAATCTCAGATTGGTGTCACACATAGTTCTAGTTAAAATGGAACACTTGATTTTAAGCTGGCCATCTCCAGAATGATTCAAGACAGAAATCATGTACATAACATATTGCCATTTCTTACTAAAATGCAAGCAATTGAGAATAACTAATAAACAGATGTACATGCTTCTTGACTTTATTGAAATAAAAAAGCAAAAAATTCCTACTGTTATCATCAGAATAAGATTAGGCTTCAAAATAGTAAAAGGCATGAATAACAGCTGCATACTAAAAGGTATTTTATTCAATACATATTGATGCATAAGATTTCACAGCTCTATGAAAAGTTTAAGATACAACAAATCATCTTTTAGTAGAGATGGAAACATTCAGTTCTGGGGTTTGATTTTTTTCCTATTAAGAGGTAGGAGTTTGTGTTTTTTGTGTTTGTTTTTGGTGTTTTTTGTTTGTTTGGTTTTTTGTTGTTGTTTTTCTTAAATAACATAAGTAACTGTATTTATCTCTGCAGAAATGTTATTTTNATAAGTAACTGTATTTATCTCTGCAGAAATGTTATTTTTTCTTCAAACTTATCCATAAAATTTAGGATGCTAAAATGAAGTTACAAATAGTTAAATATGGCATTACAAAAGAAGCTTTTTTCACTTTCATTCTAGAGGCCTTCCAGTTTGTTTCTGCACTGTACAGAGTGGGATGGAAAATATTATGTATTTTTCTTTAGGATCACAAAAGTACAGGCAGGCAAATACTGTAGACAAAAATTACAGCACAGTTCTGCAGTACTTGTTACATTTGCTACACAATCTAAAATTTCATCTTTTCGTTTTTTACAAAGATGTCATAAAGTTTTTAGCTATAGAATCAACCTTCCTCTCGTCAACACTGATGATTTACACATTCTATAGAAAGGTCCTATCAGAGAAGATACAATTTATTAGAAGTTGGTGTCTACAAAACCTTTGATTCTTTGGTTAAAGAGGCTAAAAGACATGTTCTTGCTAAGAAAGAAAAACTTCAGGAGAAGAAAGAATAATTGAAAGATGAATTGGAGGGCTCTGGATGCCCTCTTTGTGCCTCTTGAAAAAAGCAGAACGTCTAAGGTCATAGATTATTTTAGTTCAAAATTTTTGTATGTCTACTCCTTGTTTTCCAGGAACCATACTTCAGACCTGGGTTTAATTTGTAGAATTTCCAAGTAAAAAAATAAAGAGGGTTTGGTTTGATTTCTATCTGGAAACTACATTTTTTTGTATTTTTAACTGAAATATTTGTTTCATTTTACTGAAATAGCATACTTTGATTCTAGGCAGTTTTAAAGCATTTAATTTGAAGATGTGAAGAACAGTTTCTAAAGTCTTTCAATTGGAGCCCTCATAAAAATTGTATAAGTCAGCAGGAGCTGAACAGAAAAAATAAATAAAATTAAGTAATCTGAACAGTCAGACATTAGAATAAAATTACCAGCTTCTAATTATCACTAAATTATTAAAATAATTATCAGGATTAGGTTACAGTTAGAAATCTAATACAAAGTCTCCCTCTGTGACCTTTCTCTTTATCTGCAAGACAGGTTTAATAGCATAAACTATGTAAAAATAAACTGATGAACATTTATGAGGTGATTTGATATAAAATGAAGCTGCTATAAAAAAAGCACATATTATAAAGATATAAACTCTTCATGCAATGAAAATAGAAATTTAAAAAAAAAACACTCTCCAGGCAATGTTCCTAGAGACCACTGATTAGATGTTTTATCTTTTAAAATTGTTCACATATATAAAATGGATCTGAGATCTCTTCCTCCTTCCCTCTGTTTCTCATCTACTGCCCAGGGCTCACACTCCTTTCAGTTGTACCAGTACAAATGTGTCTGCAGCTGCTGTCAGGTTATTGTGAAGACCTAAATACAAATACAACTAAAAGGAAAAAACCCCACCAAACCAAACCCACTGCAAATGCACTTTAACTGGTTTTAAGATCTACCATTATAGTGATCTGATAAATAAAATGAAACCTAAGTGCAACTGAGGGAACATTGAACTGTGACACAGGATATGAACAAACAGATGGAACTTTTTTAATCTGGTTCTGATGCAACAGCAAGTGTTCATGTAGTTCCATTTCAAGTGAACTATCCATCCTGCATATTAGATCAAATCAGATCCTAAGGAAAAATATGTGATTCTGTAGTAAAAGATAACAATAATGGATCAAAGTGTGTTTTTACTTATTGGGATGTATGGCATTTCCTAGTTTGTTTAAAAAGCAAATGAAAATTTAAGATTTATGTGTCATTGTACTAGCAGGAGGACATTTATTAGCAGAGACAGAACATCTAATCCAAAACTATGACTGTTTCAACATTAATAAGGATATGCTGTTGGTCATCATTCTTGGGAATGGAAGAACAGAACAGTATCCAAACACAGAATTTTTCCCACACATCCTGTGGTATCATCAGAACATACAAACTCAATAATCCTGAATGCCACCATTACTTTATCCTAGTTTTTTTAGCCCAGTAACTCCATTTGAGCAGTCAGTTTTTAAAAACACTAGTTATTCTTGCAAATAACACTACACACAAGTAAAAGGAGCCAAAAGGTTACCAGTTTTAATAATTATGCTCAGATATCCTTCTTAAAGGGCACTTGGATTTATATTCCTTACCCTGGTCTTGCCTTAGAAGAGAAAGAAACTGCAGTCAAAGGTGCGCAGCCAGATCCAAGGGATTGGAAGGATTTTTGAATCTCTAATATTATTTTTTTGTCCAATACTACATCTTTAAGGCTTTCCAGACATTTCTATAATTGTGTAATTTCTACAGTTTATGCTTGAAACTCATCTTCACACTGACCATTTTAAATTACCAAAATAAACCGAGTGTTAGTAGGAGAAAAGAACGTAGATATATTTAAGCACTCAGAGACAGCAAAACAGCAAACACAAACAAAGAAACCAATGGAGGTTCAAAGAATCAATCTTTTGTTCCTTTAATTGCAAAATGACATATTGCCTATCTGATATTACTGGTGCATGAACACATGTGCACACCCACACCAGACCTTGGAGAAGGTATTTTTGTTGCAACACTTAAGGCACTATTGACTTTCCTACACATAGAACACACACAGAATCATTAGGTTAGAAGAGACCTCCAGGATCTTCAAGTCCAACCCAACCCTAACCTCAACTAAACCATGGCACCGAGTGCCACATCTAGTCTTTTCTTAAACACATTCAGAGATGTTAAATCAACCACCTCCCCAGGTAGACCATT
>VWYO01011526.1:5561-17088 GCA_013400275.1 Rhadina sibilatrix
ATGCCAGGGTCTGCAACCCCCCTGTACATTTCTCAGACCCCCCTGTACAGGTTTTAAACCCCCCTGTACAGGTCTCTGTTTGTCCAGGGTATTCCTCTGGAAACCCTGGACTCCAACGCCCAGTGATACAGAAAAAAACCAAGGCATCCCCCCCGATTAGGGAAGTGCTAAGGCAGGGAGAATTTGTGTTTTGAAAGGGATGGAGCTGAGTGTAGTTATTGTTGACTAAGATGAAAGTCATGAAAAACTAGAGTGGAACACTCTCTAAGACTCTTATCTGTTGTTCACTCAGTTAGGGAGAAAACCCTCAACTTTACTAAATTATTTAATTAAGGACTAGCTTGTTAAGTGCAAACAGACAAACTACAATTTGTAGTTGTAGCTCAGGATGTATATTTTCAGACTTCTGAATTCTTGGTTTAAGTTCTAATACTGCAGCAAAGATTTAATGTTATCCAAATACATTTTTCAGTAGCCCATTTGCATATTTCTACATTTTATAACTTTTTGCTCTTTCCTAGCTCAGTTTAATTTCCCTTCGTTCTTCATTGTTGTTTAATCTAATTGGTGACCTTGGGCTAAGGAAGTAAATGTCAAATCTTAATCAGTTTCCTATTTTGTATCTTAAACGTGATCGAGCTCTTCCTTTACAGAAAACCTCTTTAGACAAAAGCACATATTTTCATAATTGCTACATGGGATCTCTTGTAAACCTTTCTTGTTGCTTGTTTCCAACTTATGGATAGCTAAACTTTTCTGTTTACATAATGTTTATTAGATGATCTGACCTGAATTTAAAGCAAGTGAAAAAAAAATAAAATTGCACGTGTAGGTTCTTCCTTGCAGTAAAGCTGCCAAGCTCATGTCATCTGTGTAAAGTCACTTTATTATTGGAAAGTATCTAAAGAGCATGGCAGCAGCTCTGCTGCCTTTATCCTTCCTCTTTGGTTCCACTTATGTGGTTAATATTGGGGGGATGATCAAGTTTCTGGGTGTTGTGGTCACTCAGGCTCTAAAAGCTGTAGTTACTGCCCTGAAGCAAAGAAACCACATTTTCATACCAGCTGAAAAAAACAGTGTTCCTGCAACTGTGTTTCCAAGTATTTATGCTGATCTGTGTTATCACAGTTTAAGAATCATCCTAGAGAACTCAGGAGTTGTCTAGGAAGGCTAAAATAACTGTGTTTGCTGTAACTAATGCAGAATTTAATTTTTTTTTTTTTTTTTAAATAATCCCCACAGGTCGTTGATGGCAATAGAAACAGTTGCAGCTGAAACTTAAACCTTCCTAGCCTGATATACCTATATGGACCATCCCTCATAATGGATTTGAATGAGTATTTGTGAAATATTTCATGCATAAGGTGCTTGGCTCTGCTAATGAGGTGGTAAATATGCATTAATGACAGGATTGTGGGTAGTCACCCATTCACTTTCTGCAATGTTCTCTGCTGTGAAAACTTTAATGACAACTTAGAGCTGGCTGCCCAAAGGTTCCCCTTGAACAAAGTGAACACTCTGGACTTCCTTTTTCAGCACAAGAAGAAGCATCTTTCAAAGATAAATTACACTTAAAGGCATATAATTACCAAAATGGTGGTTTAGATTATTTTAAGTGCAGTTCTAAGGAGAAGAGGTCACCTGAGGGCTGAGTAAATGAATGTTCATTCCTCAAAGGGAGGATGGAAGGAGGGAAGGGGAAGGCTCTTTAAGGGGTTAAGAGATCAGGGTGCAGATTTTTTGGTAGGATGTCACCCTGGAGATCTTAGACTCCTATTTTGGTCATCACAGAGCAGCAAACAATGAATTTCTCCTTGAGAGGAGAAAAAAGGTCTCAGCTTAAAGAAGGAGTTGCTTTTGTTCAAAAAATATAGCTCAGGGGAGTGCTTGTACTCCTGCACTTTTCCCAGAAAGGTGTAGTTTTGGAAGCAGTAAAGTGTCAACTGCTGTGGCACAAATCTCACTACAAGTTTCAAATCCCTCTCTCCCTCTCCTTTCCCTTCCCTTTTCTTTCTGGCTCTGAAGGAAGAAGCCAAGGATGCTGCTCATTGTTAGCTTGCTCAGAGTTGGTGTTTCTATGGTTGTTTTTTGAGAATGTAGTTAATTACATCACCACGAGCTACCTTGTTTTATACATCGTGGAACAATAATAGACTGCTACTGAAGCCATTGTAAAAGCAGAATTTTGTTGTTTTTCTTATTCACTGCAAGTAAATGGATTGTTGCTGTTCTTTTCAGCAAGTGCAGTGTCCTTCTTGTTTCTGCCTCAGGTTCAAGCTTAGGATATTGAGCAATTACATGAACCAATTTAGACCCTACTGCAAAGTTGGTTCAATTCCTTCTGGCAAATTTTAGTCCTCACCTAGAATTACACCTGAAGAAGGCTGGCATCCTTATGTTGCTAATTTTTTTTTTCCTTGTTTTGGGGTTTTATTTTCCTGTGAGAATTTTACCAGAGAATTAGCCAGTACTCATGCACACAAATTACAACTGTCTCTCAATATAAATGTAGGCTTGGTGTTCTCCTGTTTGAATTTTTGAATTAAAGCTCTTCCCTACTCTCCCCCCAGGCCTTTACAGTGTCTAAATTTGAGTTAGCTAGCTAGGAATCTATGCTAATGTCATCTTGTATTTGTGGACTCAAGTGTATTTGTGCTGCATAGGTTAATTCAGATTAGCCCAACTGTTCAAGCCATTGGTGTTCACAACCAGGAAAATCTCATTCAGCCAGCACAGAGCAGCTCCATTAGTGCAACTACTGAAGCATGAAATAACAGCCCCAGCCCTGGTTAAAATGAAGCAGTGAGAAAGACCTCAGAAATCAGAGCTTTTGTTTTCAGTGCAGCTTTACCAAACATGCAAAGGCATCACTGGCTTTATCAGCCTCATCCCTCCTCTGTGTGGTTATTAACCTGGGAGTTCTGTATCTATGCAACACTCCTGACAACACTCTCTGAATGTGCTGGGGGCAGTAGGGATAGCATTTTACTTGTACATCATTCTAACCATTGAAGAATTATGCATTTTATGGTGAATTTAGTTCCTAAAGCACATTTTACTGAAGTTCTTAGGTACCCATCATCTAATTGCCAATGCACAGCTCAGATGCACTGTAAGGGCGTGCATTTCAATTAAGCCAAAAGTTTTTTTTTTTAACTCAATGATTTTTTAGGACGCTGTCCATGATCACCTGTGATTGGAGAATGAGTGAGCTGAATCTCCCATTTAGGTGTGAAAATATTTCTCATTGCCAGTAAGAGGAGATTACCGACCTTCCCTTGCTTCAGCGAGTTCAAATGTTGTCAAGGTGCTCTAGGTTTGGTGTGTGTATCTGTCAATCTTATCTACAACTGGATTAATGTGGGAAATGGATTTGTAGAGGATTCTCAAAGCCTGGCAGAAGGCTCACATGATCTTGTGCATCTGTGTGCAAACTCTGAGATAAGGTGTGCTGACTTAGAGAGGCCATGGGATGGACAGACATTGCTGAGAGAGAAATGGAACTGGAAACAAGTTTCAAAGGATGACCTTGCAAACAGACCAGGTATTTTGGAGAATTAGAACTGGGAAAGATGTCTTGTAATAGGACCCACGAGGGGTATTTTAATAGATGATTGGCTTTAAGGCATTAGCAGCATTGTGTGGCAAAAGCTGATAGGCCAAAAAACGCTTATAATGGATTGTAATTAGGAAATAGCTTGGCTTCTGATTGTGATGGAGTGAATTGTAACACCTGTACCATCTCACCCTTCTCAGGAGACTGAAAATGGAATAAAAGTCTTTCAGACGCCTCCCAGGAGCCCCGTCTGTGGGTCAGAAAAGGGGTTCTTCCAACAGATTACTACAGTGCCTTTTGGCTTGCAGTGGGAGTTAGGTTGGAAATGCTTTTGCAGCAGTACTGAGAGACATCCCACAGGGAAATACTGACACGTGATGGGGAGCAGCAGCTGAAGTTCCTGCCATGGTTCTGTGTGACAGCTCCTTAGGATGAAGCATAACACAGGCAGCAGAGTGCACTTCAGCCCTGTTTTATCTAGTCTCAGGTGAAGTTATGAAATAGCTGTTTCCTGAAGCTTTGTGCAGCAGCAGAATGACTCCAGAGCACTGGGTGCCTGGTCACGACCCCAGAGTGGACATCTCATGCCTCTGTTAGTGGAGCTACTTCTTCCCTTTTCTTGTGCCTCATTTGCTCCCTTGGGAAAACTCCTGCAGGCTTTCTAGCCCTAAATATGGGCACTAACCTGACAAAGCCTGTCTAACTTCTCTGTGCAGGCACAGATCTTCTGGGTAAGAAGCCCAGTTTGGAATTTGGGTCTGTTTTTCAGTTGGATATTCCTCAGCTGTTATTGTTCAACCTGTTAACTCTGCTGAAAGGCCATGCTGTGTTAGAGGAATCAGCTTTTTTCCTACCTTTGTTTTTCCTCACCTAGAAATGGACTAATTGTCCAAACTTGATAAAGAAAATTCACATGACATGCGTGACAGCTTTTGCCTGTGTGTGTATTCTCATGTCTCCAAGTAAAGACAGAGCCATGCACGGTACCAAAGAAGATATTTTCTCTCTGGGGACCTGTCCTATATGGTTTATGAAATCAACCTTTGTGTAAGTATGCAAAAAGATAGAGGAAATTTCTGTCCCCATGGGAAATCAAGTTTCTTTTCCAATACTGAAAGATGGAAAAGCAGCAAAATTTAAGGTTAGAGGTGAAAATAAAGCTGATTTTGAGTAACACAATGCAAATAGTGTAAAATTTCAACCAAAGGGAAAAAAAAAAAAAAAAAAAGCCTGTAGAGATTGCTGAGGCAAATAGAACCCGGCCATCTGAGATGATGTCTTGGTTTGGAAAGCCAGGGAAANAGGTAGGAATGGTTGGCTCCCCCCACTGGGTGGAGCATCTCTCAACAGGATGATGGAATGTGGATGTACTGCACCCTGTAACAGACAGGGAGAGACACGAAGTTGCATGCATTCAGTATAAATATCTTTGTTCAAAACTCCATGAAATCTAGTTCGCATCTGCATAAAAGTCATTCTTTCCTTGCTTGTTCATTGCAGCTTTGATCGACTCAAGGAGAGGAAAGTGATTAAAAAGACTCTAAAAGCTATCACATCTGGTTCCTTGTGCAACTGCTCTACTGGGCAGAGTTTATGGCAGAGGCTGGCCGAGTCCAGATTGATTTTTTTAGTTTTTGCCCAAGAACAATGTCAGGTCTTTTGGAGAGGGCAGACAAGCCTGGGGCTGAGCTCAGCTGGCTGTAGTGAACTGTACATATTGGGAGGCACTCAGAACACAGGACATGCAGGTTGGAATTTTCACAACTCTGAGAGAAGGAAGAAAAGAAGCAGATCTGAGAAGTCTGGAGGTCAAAATCAAGAGAATGGGAATAGGGAAACCAGTGGCTATGGACTGAGACGGTGTTGAAGCTCAGGAGGAATTAAAGAGCATAAGACAGCAGAGCTGGGCAAGTGTTTTTCTCCCTTTCTACCTTTGTGCCCTCCCCCATGCTCCAAGAATTGTGGTATGGGCAGATATTCTTGCCCAACCAGTGGGATTGCTGTTGCTCCCTTTCCTATTGTCCTCTTTTTATCAAGCTTTGTGTGTGTGATGTCTCAAAATTTCTTTTTTTTTTTGTGCTGCTGTGACACTAAATTTTAGAGCACTAATTTTAGTGCTCTAAAATGTCTCAAAATTGTCAGTTCCTCCTGAAAAGGGGAGAGAGGTAAATGCTATACTGAGGTGAAGTAGACTGGAATGCTTCTGGAAGAATCTTTAATATCTTTGCTTGTCTTCTCTTACAGTATAAAATGAAATAGTTGTGAGGGGTGCTCATCATGTCTGCCTTGTTATTCTGTTTGTTGTACTGTGTCCCAACGAGGTGAGATGGAAAAGAAATAGCAGCCTCATGTCTCTCTCTCCCTCTCTCTTTCTCTCTCTTTCCCTTCCCTTTTCTTTCTTTTGTGTTAGAAGTAAAAAACTTAACCTAAACCACTCTAATGAAGGCTTATTGCTCTTTATTTCTTCACCTTGATGTCCTGGAGTCAGGAATGCTCACGTAATAAAGTAAATTGAGACAAAACAAGAAGATCTAATTGATTTCTCAGTTGTAGTGCTAAACCCAGCTTGCATTCAATTATTCCTCTGATGATAAACCAGCCAATATTGTTTTTCTTTTATTTTTTTTTTTTTTAGTAGAGTTGGCTCTATCAAGATATTGCAGGCAAAATGCAGTCCCTGCTACTTCATTTACCCTAGAGTTGACTAATCACTGGGACATTTGAGTTACTATATGGCAAAGAGAGAGCTGTAAGCTGATTACTGAGAGTGCAGAAAAATTAATGTTTTTAAGTTCTGAGCAGAGAGATAAGGGCTTCCTTAAGATATGCTGAGATGTGATGTTCTTTCTTGTCCTTATCAAGTTGTTGGTGAAATGGCCCCTTCTGTACTGAGCCATGATGTAATCCTGTTCTGCTGTGAAAGATTTCAGTTGTTGACTTGGTTGGTTTTTTTCCAGCTGTCCTGTAACGTGTATTTGTTCCTTCCACTGAAAATTCAGCAGCTGGTCACTGGTTGATTGGCCTTTAACACTGTCTTAATTATCCCCATCAAGGGACATTTTGGTTTTAATTATGGCCGTGTCAGTTGCAGTAGAGAGAGGTCTCAGACAAGTGATACTTCTTGCAGTTCTGGAAGTCTCAGCTAACCCTACTACAGCAATTTTGTAGAGGTTTGGTGCTTGTTTGGAAGAACTTGTAATTAAAATGTCAGGGGAAGGAAAGGAAGAAGGGAAATGATGCACTCAGTGTTGCAGAGGTCAGTGACAATTTTTCCCTTCCAGTCCAACTCTTGTTCTGTCCTTTCACGTTCTCAGAAGATTTCTGAAGCCCTAGTTAAGAGATTACATTGCTATGATATAAACTAGAATATTGCAGAATGTTTTGTAGATGTCCAAAGGTAGCACTTACAATATGATGTTGAGTTAACACACATGTCCAGTGGACCAGTTGATGAAAGAAAAATAGGGTGAGGATGAAGGCAACACTTGCCTGGAATCACATAGGTTTTGTCAAAACAACCAAACCACCCTCCCCATCCTCCACCAATGCCTACCCCACCCAAATACAAAAGAAAAGAAAAAAAAAAGATGACTGCAGAACAATGCCACCTTAAAGTGAACATTACAGTTTGGGTAACAGAAGCTTTGAGGTCTGTCATGATCACAGCTTGAGTTTCATTCACCCCAGTATCCACATCAAAGCTTTGATGGTTCATAATGGCAATTTCAATCCCTTCTCAAAAGCTGCCTGAGAAAAGTAATTTTTTCAAATCAGTAGTAGTAGCAGCTGTTGCCAGGTACTTGAAAGTAATAAACACTGAAGGGGCAAGGGAAATAATAGGGACAACCAAAAAAAATTTTCTTTATGTGACTGCTAACTGGCTTATTTTCCTAAGTCAGGCAGCCTAAATTGATTGGCAAGATGTGAGCAAAGCTGCAGCTAGTTTTTGGATGGGGATGGTGAAAGAAATATCTCTGCTTCCTACTGAAACTTAACATCTTGTCTGAAATTGAATTGTAGCATATCTGCTCTCTAAACACCAAAGTGATTTGATGGTGTTTCTTTGTAAGCTCCACAGCTCACACACGAAATACAAAAACAAGTAATCATTAATACTATTTTTGTTTTATCTAAATCCATATGTTGTGCATTTCTTGTTGGAATGCAAGCAATTGTGCAGAACCCTGATGTTTGGCCACAGCTCAGCTGAAAGCACAGCATTCTGTACTTTTCAGACTACACAAATTGTTTCATGAATTGTTTCAATTAATTATCTAGGGTCTGTGTGTGGAGACCATTGATTTTTGTGGGATGAATCCTTGATTTTGTTTGGGAGCATTATCCCGTGTGGGTTATGTGACCTTTCATCAGTACTGGAACAGGTCATAGTGGATTTCAGATGGAAATAAAATGTCTGAAAATCTCAGCTGTGTGCTCTAAGTAATAAGAAAATGAATTGTTTCTCTCTGGAGTTACTGCTACCTCATTTACTACCCAATATTTAGCAGGGGATACAAGGCTCAAGAGTTCTTTCTATGAATTCTTAAATATTAAACCAGTACTAACTCACAGGAGGTATTTTGGACCCATTCTTCTGGGTGTGCATCAAGGTAGTCTTGAGATTGGAAAGATATCTTACTCCCTGTTTTGTTGTTCTGTAAAATGTCTACCCATGAATGGAACAGGAGAGGTGATTTAGGTGACTACTTTGACACTGAAGAAAAGTAGTGATTTCTTAAGTGTTTATGTAAGGCTCAGGGTTTCTGTAACACTTTTTTTCTCCTAATTCAGTTGGCTTCTTCAAAGACTTCACTGTTTACTGCTGCTATTGCCATTGCGCAGAAAAGTAAAGAAGCATGCATTTCCTCTCAGCTTAAAGAAAGAATTTTTCTTTGGGTGTAAGAGGGCACAAGTTTAGGCAAAACAGGCTGATAAACTAGCCTGAGGGCTTCTGCAATGTATAAAAATACTGAGCTCTGCAATAGCAGAACCAACCTGCAAATTTAGCTCTAAATATCTAAGCAGCTCCACATGAGGAGAGGTGTCAAGATGCATTGCTAGGAGGAAGGCATTTCCAATAGTTTCTTCTTTCAAGTGACTCATTTTGGAGTCAAGGGAAACAAGACTGCCTCAGGGGAGGGTTTTGTGGGCAGGGAGCCCTTGTGTGTCAGGAGGTGCCAAATGCACTCACCTGGCAGGTGGTTGTCCAGCCACGCTCTGATAAGGGCACCAGTAAGGTTCATCTCTTTTCTCTTAAAACCCTGAGTCACTTTGAAGGCAAATTTATTGCTTTTGCCCTATGGATTAGGCCTGTTGAAGTGTTTGAAACTGTCACGTGCATACTTTCTTACCCTTTCATAAAATATTTCTTTAAAGGGTTAAAGCAAGTTTACTGTAATTGAAGCATCTGTTGCTGGAATAATGAAGCTAAGAAGGGTTTGTGCACTGATAGTTGTGAGCTTTTTTTTTTTTTTTGCTTCTAAAAAGATAAGGTGCCTTCTTGCAAAGTAGAATTAGCAGAATGTTGAATGTTTATGTGCTTGATAGTGTTGGGTCCCTGGCCAGTGGCTGCTGTCTTCTGGAAAGGCCACTTGAAGTCAGTGTGACAAAAAGCACTTAGGCATAATGAAAAACACATGAAAATGGTAGAGGCACAAAAGTGTTCCCTTCCCCACCATCTGATTATCCCCTAAAGGTTTGCTTGTGGTTTGAAGTGTGTCTCCTTGTTAGAACCAGCAGACTAATGGCACTGACCTGAGAACAGAAGTAATCTCCCTGTTCTTAACAAGTACAAGTTTGCTTCAGCTGGGTTTTATGCAGCCCTTCATAAAATCACTATTTTGGGGTATTTGGATGCAAATTAGTTGTGTGATTTCTCTGAGTAGCTTAACAAGGCCAGAAACTCAAATAGTAGCTGCAGCATGTGCTCCAGCTGATAGCTGAACAGTGTGAGTAATGCACACTGGGTATTACCACAAGCAAAACTGTTCATTGATTTCTCTCCCTGCTGCTCCTTCCCCCCCTGTTGCCACAAGAAATCAGTGGTTGAAAATTACAGTAGATGAGCCTGTTGTTTTTGGACTGGCTGGGAAAGGTCCACACGTGGGGAACAGTTATTTCCTTGGTGGATATGCTGAATTTTGGAGCAGCTACCACTGAGCAGTGGTGGTGGATCTCAAGGTTAACTCCTATTTCTGTCTGGTCAGGACCTTTATTTTTGCATTCAGTGCTACCTCTTCCCTCATGCTGTTTTGAGTGTTAAACTAGACTCTTTATACTCCAGCCCAGTTCTAGACATCTGCTCTCAGCCCCACTCAATGGTTTCTTTGGCTTTATGCCAGGCTTTTTCCTCCCTTCTCAGATTTTTCTAGAGAGTCAATCTTCTTCTGTGTTTGCCTTGAGCATCTTCCCATGCTCTCCTGCCAGAGCCACTCTTGCAGTTAGCTGACCTCAGGCTTTATCTGTTGGGTGCACATCTCTAAATTCTGATTCCTTCAATTTTGTTCTTCCCCTTGATTTCCACTTTCATGGGTGAGCAAATTTTGTCCTTTTCTGGAGATTCCTGCTACACAGGGACTCACTGAAATGGAATTTAATGCTCTGCACTGGGAAGGGCTGTCCCAGTGCTTTAGAGCCTTTATCACTGCTGTGTGTGCATTACTACCTTGTGTGTCCTGGTCTAATTTAAACCTGCTTGTAAACGCCTGTGATAATGTTCTTCCATTGTTTGTCTCCAGCCTAATTACATAAATGCCATTATTTTAATTTGCATAGGCATTGTGGCAAGTGTGTGTGTTGTGTCATGTACTGTCAATGTCACATGGCACTGCCATGCCCAGTGTGTGTCCTGTGAAGTTCAGCACGTTGGAAAACACAACAAATGAATTTTAAAATGTCTCTCCAGTGCGGGTGGTTGCTCCACGTATGCAGAAAATGCTGACAATTTGGGACATCATGGAAGGGATGACAAAGATAGCAGGAATCCTGGAGGTCATTTCAGTGAGGTTCAAAAGCACAATATGATTTCTGCTTGAACGTTAAAATTTCCCCGAGTGTGATACACAAAGTACTTTGTGATAGTAAAATACTCTTATTACAAGTGATTTCTTGGGGTTTTTGTTTCTGTAGTGAATGTCAGAACACTCCCCAGGACCTCGTGCAGGTCCCCAAAGCAGGAAGCTGCTGACCAGAAAAACAGTTTATGTTCCCACCTAGTGAGACACTTGGCTAAGAGTCTCTGCCAAGCAGCTGCCTGTGATGCTTCCACCCATACTCTGAGCAGCTTCTTTCACTGTAGAATGTTGTTTGATTACAAAATCAAAAAATACCCCATTTGCTTCAATTTGTTTTCAGGGAAAAGGTCAGTCTGTAACCCCTCACCAGCCCCTGCTTTTGTCTAACAGCTTATGAGGAAAAGCAAAAGTCAAAAATATTATCTCAAATTTAAATGCATTGATTTTAAGGGAAATGCCTGGGTTCAGTGGACAGTGACTGGAGCTTATGGAAACATGCCTTTTTGAAACTAAGTCTAATTTCCATATAAATATGATGGTTGGAACACACTGCATATTGCTTGCAACAGTAATGGGGTTTACTCAATGAAGCTATTGTTTTCCAATGCATACATATCTCAGTGAGAGTGAAATATTTGGAGAAATGGAATAGCTGTGATAGCAGGGATGTCCTGCTGCTGCTAACCAGAGGACATTAAAATTAATGCTGCAAACTCACTGGGCTCAGTTCTTTGTAAAAGCAGCGTTGGAACACAGTTCTTGGAGTGGCACCCTTGCATTTGTGAGCTCTCAGAGGCACAGACTGCCATGCTGTGGGTCCTGTGGTGTCCCTACATGGGGATAGAGCTAATAATGCAATTATTATGTGCAAGTAAGGAAAACAGAGATTTCATTTCTGTGTAAGTGTTGGGGGTAGGGGGAGGAGTGTTTTGTGTGTGTGGTTTTTCCTTTTCTCTCT
>VWYO01011526.1:17265-37126 GCA_013400275.1 Rhadina sibilatrix
CCTTTCTCTCCCCCTTTCTCTCCCCCTTTCTCTCCCCCTTTCTCTCTCCCTTTCTCTCTCCCTTTCTCTCCCTCTCTCCCCTGAAGTGATTTCATGTATCTGCAAATAAATTCAGAGTGTAGTGCTTTCCAGGAAAGCACACTGATGTCTCTGTATCTCAAACTTACTGCCCCTAAATTGAAAAATTTAAACATAGGGCTTCTGATGGTGTGGCTGCAACATTTTGATTCTTTCGAAAAAGTACTAATTGTAAGGTCAAATATGCTTTTTGCATGTAGGAAAGGCTTTTATGTATCTTGGGATTTTCAGCAACAGCATGTGGAAAAAAAATGCATGAGGAAAAGAAAAATTTTGGTTAAAATCTCATTTTCAGTCCACACTAAGAACTGATTAACTGAAATAGTTCTATCAGGTCCATTTTGACTGAAAATTGATGATATAAAGAATGATAATTATTTAATGGCATAATATATAAACTGAAAAAAAAATTCTCCGGGTTGCAAGTCTTGAAAGAAAGACAATTAGAACAAAACAACAAAAGATAATTAGAAAACAATTAGCTGGTGGTGAACAGCACAGTGTGGATCACTCATGTATTTTTGAATGTTTCCCACAAGTTGAGAAATGCAGAACTTGTGCTGGGAGACTTTTATTAGGAATGAGAAAGGTGATTAGTTCAAAAGATAACTTGAAAGTCTGAGGTGGCTGAGTGGGATGCATTTTTTGTTTAGACATTTATCACTGAATGACAGTGACTACTTGTGGGTTCCAAATGTCATACTAAAGACATTAAGTATCAGCCTTGAAGACATGGAGTGCTGCATTCATCTGAAGCTCATTCATGGAGGTTTTGTAGCTCCTATTCAGTTGGAATATAATATTACTGAATGTAACATTGGCAAGCAGTTATGGAAATCTGAGTGGTTTTTCTTGTCTATTTATACATTAAAGCTGAACTACTGCAGCAAATTTAATATTTTAATCTCTGTTTTCCATTTCTATTAAATTAAATAATAGGGCAAATTAGAGTTGAAAACTCATATGTGCAGTGATTTTTTTTTTTTTTAACAGTAAGTTACCAGCCTTTAATATTTGGAGCAAACTAAGAGGTAATTAAAACAAAACGTAGATGGTGCGAGAACGTGCAAGACAGACTGCACGTGTAGCTTCTCTTCTGAGGTGCCCATGTAAGGCTGGTTTAACCTTCACAGTGAAGCAGACTAACAGGTTTCCTGCAGGGGCTTGTTCTGTGCTTGCCATTTTGAGAAAATGAGGTTCCCTTTGTCCAAATATCCTAGACTGCAATGCAGGATGTAACCAGCGGTTTGTTTTTATTGTTTGGATGGGGTTTTTTACCACCACATTTTTATTTTTAATTTTCCTAGTAAAGAACTGTTATTCCTATCCCCACATCTTTGCCAGGAAGCCCCTTAATTTCAAAATGATAATAATTTGGAGGGAGGGGGTTTACATTCTCCATTCCAAGGGAGGCTCCTGCCTTCCTTAGCAGACACCTGTCTTTCCAAATCAGGACACCCAGTCACTTACTAAGTTTTAAAACCAATAGATTTGGCTAGGGAGAGAGTCTTCAACCTGCATTTAGGATGATATAGCTAAATTCTAAAGGAATCTACTCTGCTGAGATCTGAAGGAAATAGGGCTTCATGGGTTTTGATTTTCACTTAAATAGTGCAGTTCTGTATTGACCTGCTACTACCTGTGTTCTGCTGAGCCCCCACTACTGCCAGAGTGGTGATTTGCACAATTTTGGAAAGTTTGGACTAATTTATCTACAAGTCAGAGCATATAAAAAAATCCAATAGTTTTCTGAAATCAATTACACTATAAGCAAATTAAATTCCTACTAATGCATTTTTCTTAAAACCGAGGGGTCTAACAAAATCAATGCATATAAAGAAGCATGAAGTTTTGTAGGGAATTTTGTTTACATATCTTTGCAGAAATAACAACTTTCCTAGTGTTATGTTTTCCTAATGAGAAATATAATTTCTAAAGCAGATATTTTGGATTAGATTGCTATGAGGATCTAATATTTCATAATCACATTTGTTTTGCACATAGACATTCATAGTTGGTGAGTGGACATGTTTATCCACTATTCTAATTGAATTTCAGTGGAAACTTGATAAACACCAATAAAGCACTTTATACACCATCCTGCAAGGAATTTTTCTTAAAATCAGATTGTACTCCAGGAATTCTTTCTTTGGAAATGATAAATATAATGCAGACTTCCCTTAATCCCATTAGGTCTTTATGCAAATACAATGATAAATCAAGCCCTTAGTCAATCTGTTTATTTTACCTCAATTAAAAGATACAATAATTGCTCAAATATCTGAGCTGAGGGAGTTGAGCACCTTCTCTATACATAAGCTTGTTATGCTCTGCACTTGGTGAAAGGCTACCTAAAAAAGAAAGTGGCAAAATACCTTTACAATTAAACATTAATTTCCATCTGCCTCTCTTAGAAGAATGTCTGTTTTTCAGGGTGAAGCTTTAAGTAGCTCTTTCACTGCATGGTTAGGAGAAATTCCAGATGTTTCAAGATGCAAATTTCCTTCAGTTTCCTTACAATAAAAATAAAAAATCCAAGCAACTGTAAATACCTTATAACTTGTACTTCTTTGTGTACTTCAGATGCAGAGTCCTCAGATTGCCACCAGCATCAAGTCCCTTTAGCTCAGATTTTTGACTTCTTTAAGTGCTCACTTCTTGAGCCTTTAAACCTGAAGAGAAACAGGAGAGGTGGTATCACCTGGTAGGTGCCTATACCCTCTGCCAGCCTCTTGCTGTAAGGATTGAGCTCATTGTGCTGGTATATAACTGCAGAGGGCCAATTCCACGTGGCATGGAGACAGCCAGTCCTTCAGGCATGGAGTAAAATCACTGAGAGGTCTAAAGATGTGCACATCTTTAGGTATTTTCAGGTATTTAGGTATTTTCAGATTGTGTTCTAAAGACTTGTGTGAAGCAAAGCATGCCAATAGCTAGAGCAAGGCTACCAAATCTCTTAAATGCTTAAATACTCTGGGCATTTTCTTTCCCATGATCAGCCAGTGTATACTGATGTCACTGTAGGACACAAAATCAGGACACAGACACTCAGAAGGCTGAGATGACTCCAATTCTGTGTTTATTCTCAATACACCTGTCTTTATACCTTTTTACAATGAACCCACCCAAGGGGTGGGATCCTTAGACCACATTGGTCACATTAGAGGGACATCAAGCAAGGTCCCTCCTTTGGGAAAGAACGAGAAAAACAGGATAGTGTACAACAACATATCCCTCGTTTACCAGGATTGTCCCTGGGAGAGGAATTTCAGAAAATCAAAACATTTTTGCAGGCATGAGCCGTGGCTCCATATTCCCTGTAGATGGCTAAGGCTGTGGAAAGGCCACCATTCTTTGCCAAGTTCTGGGGCGTGCTTGTGGCCGTGGAAGCAGCTGAGGTTGGGAGGTTAGGCACAGGTTTCTCTCTTGCCATGTTTGCAGCGAGCACACTTTCAGATTAGTTCCATTAAGTATGTTAGAACCTCTTTTCTTAATGTGGAAAAGGCCAGGGTCTGAAGCTGGGTTGAGTATAAGTGACAGTAGGTATGCTACAAAACGTATGAAGAAGTCGATTTCATGGTAGCTGGGTCAAGTAGTTGTCCTGTATGGGATTTGTTTAAGGGGAGCTTAAAATTTTATGGAAGATAGAAGAAAGACACAAGCAAGTGTCTTGCTCAAGAAAGCTGTAGGATCTATCATGGGTGTTTTTTGAGGTCAAGTTAGACAAGCATCCATCAGGAATGCCCCAGTTCTAGTGGTTATGTGATGGAATGAAAGGAGGACTGGCTGCCCTTGTTTATGAGCACTCATTTCTGCTCGTGCTGGTAGAAAAAAAATTGCTCTGGTACTCGCCTGTGTTCGAATTCCCACTTCTGAGGAGCTCTGCTGTACTACAAGATCTTCTTTTTGATGCCTTTTGTCAAAACCAGCCTTTTTATGCAGTTAAGAGACTGGTACTGCTCTCTGAGCTCTGGGTCTCTGTGCCTGATTGCTGTCTGCACGTGTGTGTTGAGAGTTGAGTCAACTCACGGCAAAGGATCCAGCTGAGAGCTGGGCACGGCTCTTAATTTGTAACATGCAATTTTCTATCCTGTTTTTCTCTGTAGCTGTGCTAAGGTGTGATGGACTGTGTTGTAACTGTATCTTAAAGTTCAGGGATAAGGGTTTGAAGAGCGTTCTCAGTTCTGACATCCCACAGAGGGTCTGTGAACGCTCTCATAGCTGAGGGCCAGCTACTCAAGAGGTGTTTGTGTATTTGTTAACTAAATACTGTCAAGGTTAGCACCAGCTGCTCAACCAGCTTTCTACCATTATGCATCCTTTAAAATTCCAATTTAAAACTCTTATCAGCTTCTAGCAAAAGCCCTTTCTGCATTATTTTCCTTGGCACAAGAGCTGGGTGATTTAACAGGGCTCTGTCAGGGCTAGTGGACTATAATTACACCTGTCAGCTGTATTTTGGTTACTGGGCAATGATGAGTTCATAGAGATCACACTCTATTCTGCCAGTATGTTTTGTTCTTGTCAGCAGCAAAACTACTGAATATAGGGGGGAAAAAAAAATATTTTCCAGTGTCAGAGAACAGGTTTCTTGTCTATCTGTCCAGAAGAATGCTGCCTTCCATTCTTGGCAGCAGTTGTCATCCTTGGTGTAAGAGAAGGGGACAGATGTCTCCAGAGGGAGACATGGCAATGGGGTGCTGATGCCAGGTGGTGAATTTATTCACTCCCCCAGCTTCAGGTGTGACAGCCTCTGGGGCGAGGGCTCTGTGCCCTGGGACAGTGAAGTTCAAGAATGGTTTGCACCTGAAGTGCTCTGGAGTTAAAATGTGCCCAAAGCACCCATGCTGGCAGATGCATAGAGTGTTCCTGCCCAGCATGAGGCTCAGCATTCAGGAGTCTTTATTTTATCACAAATAGTTTCTGCCTAGCAGCACAACATAAGGCAGTAACTTTGAA
Source organism: Rhadina sibilatrix (assembly GCA_013400275.1). Taxonomy (NCBI): domain Eukaryota; kingdom Metazoa; phylum Chordata; class Aves; order Passeriformes; family Phylloscopidae; genus Rhadina; species Rhadina sibilatrix. The sequence goes on from VWYO01011526.1 coordinate 22,303, forward strand.
GAGGGTTTTGTGCTCAGAAGAGCATCTTGGTACGTTTTCTGTAAGTTATAAAAGGGAGATGTTTTGGAAGAGTGAAACAAACTTGGAAGCAACATTAACCCAGCTGCTTAAAGGACATGTCCATATGCTTGGCTGTGGGTGCATTAGAAGCAAAAAGACACAATTACAGTTGAGTTCAAAAAATAAGAGTAGGCATAATTAAAAGCCACTGCAGTGGCTTGCTGATGAGAGTTATTTGATCAAATCCCTAAAAAAGGATGGAGTGTGCCAAAAATTTAAAGATTAATGGCACCTGTGCAGTACCACTTGGGACAAACCCATATTTTAGGGCTTTTTTTTTGAAGATTGGCTTGAAGCTGAAAGGATGTATGCTGTCTTGATTTAAAAATCTACATTTCTGCTTGATGTGAATTCTGGGCTTTCAGTCTGATGCAAAGCTTTTCTTCACCAGGCAGAAATAATTAAGGCGCAGTTTGACATTGCAGAGTCTCCAAGCAGCCAGCATGAAAGGTTCCCTCCTTTGACACAGTCATTCCTGCCTCTGCTCTTCTGTTCTTCATCTGGGTGGGTGACCCTAGCAGGCTGTGCTTGTGAGGTTGTGCTGTGCAGTGCAGGGGAGTGAAATGCTGTGGCCTGAGACATCCCCACCAATGGGAACAGCAGTGCAGCAAGGATCTGTAGCTGAGTTTCTGTCTTCGCTTTCAGAGTACTTGAACTGTGCCATTACTTTCTTAATCTAGCCTGGAATAATAAAAATAGAAAAAAAAAAAAAGAATGCTAGGTAAAGCAGGAATTTCAAAACATAATTCTGTCTGCTGTTGTTAAGCAGGAGGAAATTTTCTACAGGATTAAAAAAAGCCTCTCTTCTTATTCAAAGAATGCTGATAAGGGTTGTTGCTAAGGGAACCATTTAATGTCCATCCTTGGATTTGGAAGTGTACCTGTGCAAACTGTTACGCAGAGTCAATGTCCCTTTATTTCTTAGGGCAGAGGCCACCCAGAGGGAGAAGAGAACCACCCAGAGAGAGACTTTTAGAGAGAATGCTTTATGTCTTTCACCAAACGTGGTAGACTGATAAAATGAAGGCATATCTCTTGCTACTTTTATTTATTTTTTTTTTTTATTGGAGACTATAATTAATTACATTGCCCCAAACTGCATTTTGATAATATCCAGGAATGGAAACCAGAAAGGCATTTAATACAAGCTTATGTGGAAGTGGAATTTTATATTCTTGCTTGAATAGTGTTGAAGAGCAGCAAAACAGAAATGAGCCTTCTGTTCTGTAAAGGAAGCTGACAGGTTTGTCATTCAACCTGTCACAGGCTGCTTTTGGGGTTAGGTACATTGGGATGAGAGTAGGGGACACTTGTGCTGTGTGAGGACTCAGTTTTCAGAAATGAATGTTATTCTACAGAGAAGGCTGGAGAAAAAAAGAAAAAACAAACAAAAAAGCAAAAGGATTTTCTTCAGTCAAATGTTGCTTATTGAATTAGTTGTCCATTTAAAATTGCTGTAGCTTTCCTCCAAACTGGTTTTGAAAGCAGGGGTTTCTCCACAGCCTTTCTATAACATGACACCTTGGAAGCACTTACGAAAATAATATTTCACATCTTTTAAATAGTCTTGTTCCTCTGAGATTGTTTCCATTTGATAGAAGAAGAAAGGGGAGCTACAAATTGACATTTACTGGAATAAAAGCTGGTCTGGCATATTTTTAAAAATGGTATTGAGGGTTCTAAATGCAGCATTCCTTGACTTCAGGCTTCATTTGACTGCTTTTACTTTTTAAAGTTAGATATATTTTAAATCAGGTATGAGCTTACCATCAGGTTGCAATTAGAAATTAAAACATCTTGTGTAGACCTAGATATACTAGCAAAAAAATTACTCCAGTGTTACCAGTATGGAAAACATTTTACTTTCTTGAATATAACTGCTCTCAGTTGAACATAAAGGTTTCTGCTGCTCACAGGACCATAATTACATTTTTTCCCCCCCACTGGCTGTATACTTACTAGCAGAGAACTCAGCATTTGAACTAAAAGTCGAATTTCCACCCTGCAGTAAAACATGCTGCCCAATGCTGAATACATTTCATAGTCTGTCTGTGGATTGTAAACCATCCTTTGCTTTTACACTGAGTGACTGGTGGGATATGGATGGATATTTTTGTAGAATGTGGGGTGAAAGGTTGATATAAATAAGCTGACCTTAGTGAAGTCACTTGGAATTCAGTCACTTGGAGTTTGTGTTCAAACCACAGAGTGGTTTGCAGTGGGGAGCAGAGCTATAAAATCAGTGACCTCCTTTTTGGCTCTCGTGGCCTTTCCTTGACTCAGCTCAGCCAGGCAGTCAGAGTGAGGCCATGAGAAGGGAAACATCAGATCACCAAGGTATCACCTTCAGTTTCATCACTAGCTTGTCCCTATCACCATAGGCATTCTGAGAAAGTGAGGGTTGAAATTATTGGGCAAGGCTACCGTGGAGAAAATCAGCAAGGCTGAGCCCCATGGACAGCTCAAGGAAGCAAAAGATCTTTAACTTTATTATAATGCTTGATGTGCTCTGTGTGATACATCCTCAGCAGCTCAAAAATTGCTGTTCAGCAGTAGTGGGTGAGATTGAGCTGGTGAGAGGAGGAGTGGTGCTTTACCATGAGGGTATCCTGAACAAGTGGAGACTGTTCCCAGGCAGGGGGTCAGGTGGGGAAGGCCTGCTAAGAGTGGGTGAGGCAGCTGTTAGGAGATGAAAGGGGCTCTGCTGCTGTACCTCCCATGCTGGCTGCTGCTCCTTGGCCTGTGCAGGGCCAAATTCAGGCCTTGGCAAAAAATGCAGTACAACTGGCCACATGAGCAGAGTCAGAGTGCTGCTTCAAATGTCAGAAATCGTGTACTGCCAGATGCTTTCTGCAGCCTCTGTGCAGGCACGAAATGACCTTGACTCCTTTGTCGTGAAGGCCTAACAAAATTGCCTCCTGCTCTCCAATGGACTGTCTCCTCTGGGAGAAAGTGATGGAGAGAAAAGTTTGTGTGCTTTAGCAAGTCTGCTTGCACTTCCCAAAGCAGGAAGGCTAGGTTAGGTCACAGCTCTGCTTCGTGCTCATGTCAAACAGAGGGAACAAATCTCAGTGTTTCTAATATTCCTGTGGGAATTGCTCAAATGATTCATTTTTGAATGACTCCAGTTGTACAGTGGAAGCTGAAGGATTGGGGCAGAAACTGAGTTTAAAAAAAAAAAAAAATTGTGAAGGAATCTGGCCTTTGAGCCTTTCATTTGTTTTAGACTGTAACTCCCTAGGCAATGCTTCACAATGAAGAAATGTTACACACCCAGATATTCCTGCTGCTGTCACCAGCCTTTTCTTCTCAGACCCTGAAAATATTTTTAAGAACAATCTCACTGACTACTGCTAAACAGCAATTTTTGAGCTGCTGAGGATGTATCACACAGAGCACATCAAGCATTATAATAAAGTTAAAGATCTTTTGCTTCCTTGAGCTGTCCATGGGGCTCAGCCTTGCTGATTTTCTCCACGGTAGCCTTGCCCAATAATTTCAACCCTCACTTTCTCAGAATGCCTATGGTGATAGGGACAAGCTAGTGATGAAACTGAAGGTGATACCTTGGTGATCTGATGTTTCCCTTCTCATGGACTTCTTTGAAATCTGGACTGTTGGATCAAGGGAACTGTATTGAGCTATTCATAATCACAGGCTGCCTGAGATTTAGTGAAGACCAAGTACTTAGAAAACCAGATGAGAGGTAGTGATTTCTTACTGCTACTAAGTTGAACAACAGGATGTTGTTGAAAATGGACCAGCTTGAGAGAAGTTTGAGTAGAGCTCTTGGAGCTAGAAAATCATGACAGGGTGTTTTATTTCTGCCTCCAGTTCAAAGGACACAGAAATTGGGTGAAGGTTTAGGTTGGTTGGGTGCTGACTCATGCCTGCCCTTGGGAAGGAGCAAGGAATTAGCTTTTTCTGCTCAGCCTTACCTAAAAATTGGCTCTACACTTGTGTCCAGCAACTGTAGTGAGAGATGGGAAAGCCCCTGTTGCTCGTATACTCAGTTTTGAAAGAGATCTTACTGAATGGAAATGATTAATTGGTTAATGAAAGTTATTAGGGTTATTTACCTGAGAAAACTTTCACCCTGTACTTTCTTGAGGTTTCATGTAGCAGGGAATCAGTCGCCCACTTGCTCCAAAAAGGGGCTCTGGCACAACATTCCTGCTGCAGATAAAGAGAATGGCTTTTACAGCTGAAGATGGAGGACTGTGTTCAAAGGAGAGGCACAAGAAGGAAAAAAAAACAAAACAAAACAAACAACCCAACTGTAAACCAGCATCTTCCTGCCTTATTTATCCCTTGTTTGGTGGAAATTGAAGCTGCACATGGGTGTGGTGGCTGCAGATAAGCCCATTCCAAGTGGAAACGGGGTGAGTGGCACCACTGGGAGCACAAGGAATGCTGCCAGTGCTGTAGCAGCCTGTCAAGCAAGGTGGCTGGGATAGACTGGATCAATGAAAAGAACAATTAATTGCTCAGCCTCTAAGGAGTAGGTAATTAAAAAAGAGATTTGGGAGGTGCAGTCATTCAAATGGCTTTGTTGGCCTTTCAGCCACTTCTATGAAGGTGTTTCCCAGTTCTTAATTGTCCAGTCAGCTGAAGGGAGATTAAACCCCAGGTGTGCTGCAGGTGTTGAACTAGCAAACCCTGCAATCAGATGGTTATACAGAAAGCTCACTGTCTCCCTGGCCCCTTGCATTAAAGCTCTTCCCCTCATGGTTTTTGTGGGGCTGTTATCTGTATATTTCCATAGTCAGGTTCAGTTGTGAATGCTTGTTCTCCTCTAAGGTAATAATGCCTGCAAGACTATTTAGCCTGGGGGATGAGGACTGAGCAAGCTGAAAAGGGGGTTGGATTCATTTCTGACAAGAAAAAGTAGTGGCAACACAACTAGCCAGCCAGGTTAAATATTAAATGTAATGAGCGTTAGTGCAAATGGTATGTTGGAGATCTGATGTCTTAACAAGTCATAAAATAAAATTTTCCTCAGGAACAGCAGCTTTATGGCTTTTTGGACATCCACGGAGGGGCCAGATGGTGAATCCTGTGCTTATTCTCTCATTTCACAAGTTCAGTGCTGAAATGAACAGGGCTGTTGACAAAGCCAAGGTATTACTGAGTGCCAAAGCCTTGCTGGCTGGCAACGCCACTTGGTGCAGATTTAGCCAGCATTGTTCCTCAAATGTGCTGCCCACAGCTGGAGTCCTGTGCAGAGACCTTACTGCAGTGTTGAGATGAAGGCAGTGAACTGAGACACAGGGGTACAGGGCTTAACTTCTGCCACTGCTGGATCTCTCTGCATGCCCATTCCAAAATTAACTGCACCGGCTTCCTTTTTTAAAACTGGCACTAGCAATGGGAGCTCTGGAAAAAGTTCATTGACATAAAGCTTCCATGCCATAAGATCAAATGGTGCTTTTTTTCAGGGTTGGATGTTTATTCAATCTTGCTGGCCTAGACTAAAGATTTTTCTGGGCAAAATTCAGCCACTGCAGTAATAAGTGTTTCAACAATGAGCTCAAAGCTGTGAGGACACAGATGAAGTGATGAAAGAAAAGACTGAGCCCTATTAATCTTGGTTATCCTCAGGAGTAAAAATACATTGTGGTAGCTCTAAGTCCAAGAGATGGTAAAAATTGCTAGAGCCAGCTGGCAGCATGGGAAGATTCAGGTGGGCAGATTGCACCTGCTGTGGGTGATGCCTTCTTGTCCTTGTCATCTAAATTCAGAATATTGAGCAGTACTTGCTAACCCCGCTTAGCCACACGTCAAAATTTGTGAGAAGCAAAAAAAGTTAAGTCTGCATTCACACTTTTTTTTTTCAATTAGTAGCTGAGTGTAAAGGTCTTATGTATTTGGAGCGCAATTGCTTTTAGAGGTTTCTTATATCCCAAAATCTCTCTTCAGCACTGACACTACGCAACCTTTTGAACAAAAAAGAGTGATAATTCTAGAGCACATTATTTCTGTGAACTTGGAGGTGTTTCCTGGAGTTCTGGGCTGAAAGCTAACACAGCAATGTCAGGTATTAAGACAGGAAGCAAACAAAATAAATACAGCTGTAAACAGCAACCTTTTGGTGCAGCATTTTCATAACAGGGCTGCAGGAAGCTGCAGTGCTTGGTGATTCTGTAGCTCTTCCCTGTTGCATGACCTGCAGCCTGTACTGCAACACCTCTGCTGACAGAGCCAAAGAGTTTCTGTGCAGCTCCCTTAGTTTGAACAAGCTTTGGTCATACTGTTAGCTGTATCAACATGCTGAATGAGGGGATAATTATTGAGACAAACTGCAATACTCCTTTTTGCAGGAGGAAGTTTTTTGGCTTCCAGCTGGAGACTGCAGCAATATGATTTTCCCTAAATATTACCTAAAAGGGATGTGAATGCTTTTGGTGATCCAGTAACATAAAAAGGCACATAAGTCAGACCCTAAGATAGATCTATATTGTTTTCAGAACAAATATAAGAAACACTTAGAAAATGATGCATTCTTTGGAGCTAGTTTTTCCTTTTTTCTCCATCTGCTTGCTGCCCTTCATATTTTCCAAACACTTTTTTTTTCCCCCCCTCCAAAAATAAAATTCTGTAGATTTATGTTTCTAGTCCTAGTTTTGATGTTTGAAATGATGCTATAATGAAGAGGGAAAAAGATTGATAGGAAGTGTTCCATGGCAACACCTACAGGTTCAGGAAATTGTATTGATAGTGTAATGAAAACCCATATTGATATAGATTTTTCAGGAATAGGGAAGAAAAGGTGCAGTCAATAAACTGCAACGAGTGTGAGTGGCTAAGACACTGGAATCTCACCTGCTTAACAATGAAATCAGAGTTTAAAACCTTAATTTTGAGTGTTCCAAATGTGTTGCTTTTAATTTATATTTATATGCTTTTATATTTATATTTAATTTATATGCTTTTAATGTAAATACACCAACAGTGCTGGAAAACTTTGTCTACAAAATATCTTGGGGTTTTGGGGCTGTACATATGTGCATATATGGCATGTATGGTTCAACATGCCACATCACATTAGCATGGTGAGAGGATAATATTTAGCTCCCTTGTAAATGTCCTGGACTGTGGAATTCTTCAGGAATCTCTGCCTTTTACCGGTGGTCTTCTCTGCATTTCCATGAGAAGGAGCTCACGGCGAAACTCACTTCTCCCACCCCACCCAAATGTGAGTCTCTGCAAACCCTGTGGAAATCTCCACCCTTCCCTCGGGATCACGCTGAGGGAACTGCTTACACTCAGGGTCTCCTCTGTGTCTCCTGGGCAAAAACCTTCCTGGGAAAAGCTGGGAAGGACTGTTTTGGCTCCTCCTCAGTTCTCACTGTCAATGACTGCTCCAAAACTGGTGCCAAGTCACATCACCAGACTTGTCCTCCCAAGTGTCCTGACAGGATGTCATTTCCACCTGCTACACTACATGGTGTTTCTTGCAGGGTTTCTTCAGTGTTGAAGGAATGCTCCAGGACTGAGTTTCCAAATGCTCTTTTGCAGGAGTATTGCAATGGAAGAAGTGACCTAATGGGATAAATCCCTTGGAGCTGTCCACTAACACCTTTTTGTAAAGTTTCTCCATTTCAAGCTTAATGTTTGGAGCAGTAGGGAATTAAGCAGCAGCAGTTAAAACAGGGTACTGGTAGATGCCAGTGAATCAATCTGTCAGTATGATTTGATGGAGGTAGTAGACAGCATTTGTGAGCTTCTCTGCTTTTGGCACACATTTATAAGGAGGAGCTTGGGCAAGCCAGAGAGTAATACTTGGAGGATTATGAGGAATTAACCTGAACACGGATACTTTTGACTCCTGGGACATCTGACTGCATCTCTTCATTTGGAATAGACTGCAGCAGTACAGAGCAGCCAACGCAATTAATTGGCCAAATTTTTTTTCCTGCTGTTTTACGAAGAGCCAGAGTATCAGTTATCTACTCATCTCTTGGGAAATTTGTAGTGAAAAAATCTAGAGGGAAAGTTGGTGGTTTCAGCAGAAAAGGATTTGCAGCTGCCGAGGAGAATTTGATTATGTGCTACTTTCAAAGAAATGTGAGACGTCATTCACTCCTGGACAGAAAGCCTTTTCTGTGACTAAGATTTTCAGACAGCCTAGGGTAGCTGGGGAATAGGGCTGGATTTCTTCTTTATATGCTAAGTGTTTCTTAAGTTCAAAGTGTGTTAGAGGCGTGCAAGCATTGGGAAATGTTATATATGAAGAGTTTTCCAATAATTTGGTAAAATGTTAAGAATCTCAAGATGGACTTCTGGCTGACAAGATGATGTCTACTGTTTTTAAAGAGTGTTTCTCACCTGTTGAAGTGGTGGCTTTACAATCAGCTTGTAATGCAAGAACTGAGACCAGTTAGTTGCACAGTAGAGATAGACTATGGTTGTCTCACGCCTCAGAAATGTTAATTTCTGCACTCACAAAGTTCTTGTTCTTCTACTAATCATTGGAGCCTTACAAAATGAGCTCGTGCTCACAGCAGGGAAGAAAATCATTGGTGTTGTAGGTTTGGCTGTAATATCAAATATTTATTGAGAATGTTGGTGGCTGAGTGGTGTCTGTGCGAGATTACTGTGTTGTTAGAAATGCTGCTGGAGAGCGGCAGGAGGAGTTTTGGCAGAGCAGCTGCACCACATCCCTGTGTCAGTGTTGAGCCCCTTCCCAGAGCTGGCCTCACGGGAAGCCTGGAGCCGTGGCTGAACTGTGACACTGAGATGGTTCCTGGGACGTGCAGAGCTCTGTCACTTGACAAGGTGGTGCCTGGGGGAGCCTGACCACCTCCCTGATACCCACAGACCCCGTGGTTTATTTGGTTTATCCCAGCAGAGAGGGCTCAGTGAGGCAGCACAGGCTGCAAGGGGGTCACGCAAAGTGCTCTGCACTGGGAAGCACGGGAAGAGCCAGAGCTGTCTGGCTGGAGCCAGGGAAGTAGAGTTCATGGAATAAAAATGCAATTCCCCAGACTGAAATAGCACTGAATCCTGCAGGATTCTTTGCCACCATCTGTTTGCTGGGAGCACAGAGCAGAGGCTGAATTATGCAGCACACTGTCACGCTGGGGAGGAGGGAGCATGGGCGAGCAACTGCACTGCATGCCCTGGGAATGCTCCAACTGCATCACTCCCTGTTTGCAACTCCAGCAACCCTTAGGTGCACGAGGTCACTGTAGGCATGACTCAAGCTGAGATCACTTCTGGAAGAACTCTCTTTTTCCTGTTCTAGCACTAGCAGCATCACAGACAAATCCCAGGGGGAAAAAAAGAGAGGTAAAATTAATCCACCATTAATTTTATCACTAAGGAGAATGGAGTTTGAATACAGCTTGTCACTATTTTTTTTTTTTTTTTTGAGTATAGCTTGCCACTATTTGCAGCACAATATTGCATTTATTCTTGGCTTTCACCACCCAGAGGGAAGTAGCTATATGGGTCAAGTTAGCCCAAAAGATGCTGGACATGGTCGAACCAACTTCCACCTTACATCAGCTTTTGCAGAACATTCAGCATAATGAAAAAACCCTGTTTTTTTCCTATCCAATATTAATTTCTAATTTGCTTTAAGGGAATGAACCAGATTAATGCTAAAATTTCCCATACTTAGGCAATTGTTCATGTGTCTAAACAGCTGAGATTTTTATTTTTTTTTTCTTCTTGAACCCAGAAATAACAACTAAATTTACTGGGTTTTTAATACTACTTTGAGAAAAATGTTACAGATAACTTTATTCTAGGACCTACAGACTTTGATTTTGAGAAGTCATTATTACTGGAAGAAAGAGTTTATGAACTCCTCAGTGAAATGCTTCCATTTGGTGTTGTCCTAAAACTCAAAATGCATAAGGCATTCACATGGGATTGCTCTGCATAGGAAACACTTAATTTTGTGCCAGATGAATTTAAATTTAAATAGTCTACACACTGAAGAACTCCAACAAATTTCCTTCCACCCTGAAATTAATTTGATATTTAGAAGTCTCCTTAGATCTGCTTAAAATAGTTAATTTCGAGTTTGATGCAATTCTTATTTGCATGAGATCTGCTAAGTAGATACCTGAATGTTTTTCTTTCTTGCAAAACATAATTGGACTCTAAGTCACGGAGCAGCCTCTGGAAGTTCTTTGTGGATGGATGGATTAATGATTTTAGCTTGCTTTACCTGCATAAATCCAGACAACAATACCTTGTATAACCCAACTGTTCTACTTGTTCCCAGCAGGCAGAAATTAAGACCTGCTGTGCTCCTTCCCCAGTGCTTCTGCATCTTTTACCCTGGTGTTGGAAATACGTGAGCTTTTCTGTGTGAGCATCAGTGCATGTCTTCACTGTGACCTTAGCTCAGGGCCTGAAAGTCAGGAGAGGGTGCTGTGAGGAAGATCCAGCCTAGGTTAGGGTGCCTAAGGAAGATCTGGTTGGCTGAGAAATCCACACTCTTGTGTCCCAGCTCACACATATTTGTTGTCTGTTTCTGTGGGATGAAGCTGAGCTGTGGTTTAGAGAGGTTTGTTGGGATGTTTTTTGCTGGAGCCTTTCCCAGGGGACTGGTGGTGTGCAGGAACAATTCTGGTTTGCTCCACAGGCCTTGCTGCTCTCTTTTGAGTTTTAAGCCATTTCATGGCCACACTGAGGGGATGAGAGGGAAGGCAGATGCCCTACCAGTGAGAGAAGGGAGGAAAGCACACATTAGTTGAATACTAACAGAGTTTTAAGTGGTTCCTTTAGCTGTAAAAGCCTCACCACCCCTCACTTCCTGCACATGCTCACAGCCTCCAGTGTTGCAGAAATCCACATCTTGCACCCATTAACAGCTCAGTGATGACTCTGTGCAACTCCCTTTGGAGACAGGGAAAAAGAGTGTGGGAGCAGTTTGGAGTCTCAGCATCTGTTATCCCTTCTGCCAAATTGCTGCAGCATGGCAACCAGATGGGAGTGATGCCATTTCTCCTCAGGAACGAAACACCCTTTGAGTGAGGCTTCTCATTAAGGACTAAATCCTGGAACCTCAAGCTCAGGTCTCCCTCTGTGCTTCATGGGGGGCTTCTTTTTGTTGTTGGGTTGTTTGTTTGTTTGTATTTTTTGTTGTTTTGGTGATTTGTTTGGGTTTTTGGGGTTTTTTTTGGGGGGGGTTTTGTTGACTGTCAAACATATTTTGATTGAAGACGCTGCAGAGTGGAGAGTTAATTTAATAAATTTAAATAAATAAGGATTTTTTTTATTTAAATAAATAGAGGAAGAACATTATTCTTGTAAGATGAGAAGGAACAGAAGAAATCAAGGGTAGATAACATATGGTGAACAGTAAACTCAAACATTATTCTTTGATAAAGATACTGATGTTTACATTTAGCTTTAGCCACGTGCTTTAAGCTTTCCTCATCCATTTCACATGTTAGCACAGGTGAAAATATTTAATTAGTGTTAACAGAGTTGCAGTAATTTTATATGTGGTTAAACATTTGGGGTACACTGTTCAAGCTGCTTTATAATACAGTGCATGCAGCAGTGAAATGCAGAGCCACCTCTGGGCATCTGAACAGAACTGTTCCCCCAGCTTGTCCCAGCAATCAGGTAAATATGTGTGCAATGGCAAGAAAAAAGCTCAGAAGTCATGGGCACTTCCCTCAGGAGTCTGTCTTTACAAGTCTGATATCTAGACACATTATGAAATTTCAAATCATATAGATTTAATCCAGACAGGTTTCTTTAAGCATTGGGTAAAGGCATTAGCCTCACAGTTATTTGTGGAGAAATTTCGTGTACAGCTTTGCATACTTGCAAAACTTTGCCAGCAGAGCACTCTGAGTAATTTCATCCACATCTATATCTGGGCAGACCATTTGCTGAGGTATGTTCTGCCATCTGTGAATGTTCATCTGTAGTTTATATGCCAGATGTGTGTTGGCAGCATACATGCTGCAAAACACAAGAATCCAGTGCTGTGATAATAATCCCAGTGCTGCAAATGGAGAAAACCTTTGCAGCCTACTATCTAATCATGTAAATTAGTTTGATAAATAAATGCATTGTTGATAAATAAAGAACAAAATGATGAGTTGCTGTAAACGTGGGTCCCAAGAAAGCCATTTTCACAGGTGCGTGAGCCACAGCAGTTGGGGAATTCAGCTGATCCTAGCTGGTCTGCCCTGGTGACATTTAAGTTATTTTCCCATGACTTGAGTATTCCAGTTGCTTTACAGCATGCTTTGTGTCATTTAACCTCGGCTGACTTGTGGAGGATTTCAAAGCTACTGTTTTAGTGTTGGATTTCTCACGACACCACCACTGAATCAATTCCCTCTCTTGGTCAGTGTAGGGGGTGAGAGGCCAGCACCGTGTAACCCTAATTTGGTGCAGCCTCAGAGAAAGAGGAAGCTCTGAAACAGCGATTTAGTTCATGCAGCAAGACACATCTACATTATCTGGGACAGGGTGTGGTGAGAAATCCCCTGAACGTTCAAGTTGTGTGGGAGGTATGCATACAAATCCACTGAACAGTTGAGTTACTGCGAGGAATATGCTTCCCACACAGTGTATTGGAAGAACTGAGGGAAGTGGATGTAAGGAGAGCCTGAGACCTGCTAATAAAAGCCAAGCCTAACCCAGAGGCCTGCTGGGCGAGTCAGCCCATGCTGAGCCTGAGCTCTTGTGGCTAAACTAGCCTGGTACCAACTGTGGTCTAAGTTTACCTTTGATATCTTTGTATCAGCCCTATCTGTGTCTGCAGCAGACATTCCCTAAGGCTTCACTTATGCTGGAGAGGCCCCCTCATGGGTAGGCATGAAACTTTGCTAATGAGTCCTGGAGCTTCTCACCTTCCTCCTCCAGGAGCTGCAGATGTCAGAGGTCTGACTGAAGGGAGCCTGAAAAGCAAATACACCGTCCCAAGGATCAAAGTCACTCTCCCTGTCTCCCAGGGACCAGCTCAAGCATGACCTGAGTCTTCCTAATCCTGGGTTTGGTTTCTGTAATCAGGGCTCCATTAAAGTCTTTGTTTGCTTAAACACCAATACCAGTTCTGAGCTGTAAGAGCTGCCTCAGTGGAGCTGCAGCCAGAAATGTGCTCCTGGTGTGTGCATCGCTCTCTCTATCTTTGCAGACTAAAGCTGTGGGAGGTGCTACCCGTGAACCTGAGGGAGTTAGGGAGGCAGTAAATTGAGCCTCTGCTGACTTAGGTGTGGTCCTGTTGTTGGGAGTTACAGGATTTCTTAGCGGCTTTTTCTTTTGTCCCATAGCTTAAATTAGCAGTCTTTTTCAGGAGTTCTGTAGTCTGCTCACGTGCTCAAAAGAGAAGTTCTTTTCCCCCATTCTCATTTTTCAGGAGTAAGAATCCATAGTTCAGATTGCTGTGGCACAGCCTGTCCTGGGGCATGTCACTGAAATCACAGCAACATGCAGCACCTCTGGGGAGCCAGAGGTTCCACATCACCCAACAAGACACATTTTATGATTTATGGACACTGATGTTAATGAATTTAACTACAATGGACTAAAAACCACACTTATTACTTACATTTAAACCAGCTGTTTTAGAGAGAGTAGCTTAATCATAGTTTATAATCTCTTAGTCCTGCTCTGCCCACTACCCCTAACCTATGCTACTTGTATTTTTAATATGCTTAAAATGGCTTTTCATTGTACTGGAATTTAATAAGCTACTCATAAAGGCAGTCTTAAATTGTGACCCGATTCCTTGAAGTCAGCTTACCTGGTATTTTAAATGTCATCTCTAAAAATTCTTTTAGTGCATAAGACATTTTTTTAACTTCAATTATTACACCTGTAATGCTGAACTTTGTACATGTGCCAGTTAATGATGTTTCCATGCTGAGTGCTGTGCCTTGAGTGGAATGGATGACATGGGAATGTTGGCAATGCATGGTGTGTGGGACTTTCCTGTGTGTGGGGTGTCCAAAGGCAGAGGCTACTGTGCATCATTCTGTTTCAGGTACAGTGTATTGCTGTGTGGACAAAAAAATGATTTATTTTTTTTTTTAAAGGAGTATTTCAGAAAGCAAAAGTCCAAGTCATTTTGCATAGGAGTTACAGGGATCTTGGGGGTAGGATTTGCATGTAAAATGTGTTCTGGCCATGCCAGGCTTAATGGCTTTCAGACCCCACTGGGTGGGAGGCTTTAGGTTATCCCTTAATGTTTAATTACATGGAATGTGTGTTTAGCAGATTGTTCAGCTATCACCTGGAAACCTTCAGGCTGGATGCTGCCAGCTGCTGATAGCCCCGACATTACATAGCACAGCTCCGTGGGTGCTAATTTGGCCAAGATCAGATTTCTCATTTGGGCTATTTGCAGTGGCCCAGTTATCTGTCAGGCCTGGCCAGTTGGCTTTGCAGGGCTGGTAATGGATGTGGAAAACTGCTGCATAATCTATTCATGGAACTAAGATTTGTGTGTCTTGATAAAGGGTGAACACCAGACTGGTTGAGGCTTTTCCCAGTGTGATGTGGCTGGAACTCCATGACTCCTAGTTGTGTGTTGAATGTTCTGTAGATGGTTACTTTAAAAGTGTCCAAGACTCCTAATAATACATTCGATGTTCTGTTGATGTTATGCATGTTGTTATCTTGAATAGTTTGTACCCAGTTTGTAACCCAAGTCCCAGTTTTGTGTGCCCTTACCTATTGCCGAGGTTTTGCTGCTCCCTGCCTGCCCTGCCTGCCCCGCTTCCTGCTCCCTGCCTGCCCCCTTCCTGCTCCCTGCTCCCTGCCTGCCTTCCTGCTCCCTGCC
>VWYO01011526.1:37694-84157 GCA_013400275.1 Rhadina sibilatrix
TGCCCTCCTGCTCCCTGCTTGACTCCCTGCTCCCTGCTCCCCGCCTGCCCTCCGGCTCCCTGCTCCCTGCCTGCCCTCCTGCTCCCTGCTCTGCTTCCCGCTCCCTGCCTTCCTGCTCCCTGCTCCCTGCTCCCTGCTCCCTGCCTGACTCCCTGCTCCCTGCCTGCCTGTCAAGCCCAAACCGACGCCCATTATGGAAATTGCAGTGACCCCCATTAAGCCTTGATTCATGTTCACTGCAATTAACACCAAAAACCCCCAGCAACAACGACTCAGCGCATAATCCAGACTCATAAAGAACGCCACCCGGCTGGCAAGACATGAAGCTGCCTTGCCAGCCATCTGTAAACCCTTCTCACCTGCTCACCTAAAGGCACTCAGAAAGAAAGACAACCCTGGAGTAAAATCAGCCCAAGAAGTTCCTGGGTACTTCTGTGAGGTTGAGCTCCCAGCTCTGCAGAGTGAGCAGCAGAATTGACTCAGGCCTCCTCCTTGGCTGTGATTGAGGGAGCAGCAGCAGAGGTGTAGGCAATCCCTTGAGCTTTCCCCTTTTAATAAAGGCATTTAAGGAGTTCATAATCATCTCCTGCCCTGTTTATTTATAACACAATGTAATTTGTGTCTTTGGTGGAAACAGTTTCAATTTTCTGGGCTTTTCAATTTTTCCATTTATTTGTATGATGTGGTGTGGCCAAGCAATACCCGTTCCCTCAAGAGTTTGCAAGTGGAAGTTAGTATGGGAATGGAAGTAGGAGCACAGCTGCTTTTTGCAACGTGTATGAGAAGCAAATAGGTGTCATTAATGCCGGTGTTCAGCTGGCTTTGCCCTGGCTTTTTTAGCATCTATTACTATTACCTGTCACTCATATTTTCATTTTCTGGAAAAAAAATGTTTCGAAGATGAAATAGCACAGAAAAATGTAATTTTATAGTCAGGTGATAGCACGTAGCTAAATCAAAACAACTGTAAGAGGAAAGAACAAATTACAAATTAGCTATTGGAGGGGAAAAGAAGAAATTTCTTCATCTGATGGCAAGAAAGACAATTTCCCCGAATCAGGAAACTAAAAAGAAAAGTAACAGCACTTGACTTTAGAATAAAATGAGGTGTGTGCAAGAACAGCACCGTCAAAACAAACAGTGATGCATGAAAACAAAGCTCAGGCTGAGGAATACCACAAAAAATGTGTCAGTCTGACTGGTCATTTTATCTTCCTTTGTAACACAGAGCCAGGCAGCTTGGGCATTAGGGATGAAAACTCAGTTTTCTGTCACTTGCCTGTAAGCAACTCAGCAGTGACTAACATTTGTGGTAGCTGTGGTGGCAGCCTTTGGATTTCTCTGGAAGTACTCTGATATTTCAGCTGTTTGCTGAACAGAAACCCCTTAAATGCTGGTCTCAGTGAAAAAGGAAAATTAAATGGAGTGTCCTTTGGAAGAAGCACCCCAGAATGAGCAAATACCTTGAGTATTTGATTTGGCATGTGCAGTAACTTAGGAGTAGCACTAGAGTGATCTTAAAACAGCTTCTAAGAGTTGGGGCTCCAATGTGTGTCTTGTCTTATGCTAATACACTACTTAGTCAATGACATGGTAACAAGAAGGCTTTGTTGAAGGGCTCCTCCTGTGTGGAATTGCTGTAGGATGCTTTGATATCTCACTTGATGTGGCTTTACGTTCCTAGTGGGAAGCCACCTTGGTGCTGTACCTGTTTAGACACAAGCAAACCCTTTGCCCCACATTATTAAAGGAAAAGGACCTTCAGTTTGCCCTCTTTCAGGGTTTCCAATCAAACCCAGAGGATTTTCTTTTAGTTTTGCCCGTGTACTGTTGGGAAAATGTCTAAAAATCGGCGGATTGGTTTCTGCCAAAGAGCTGTTCAAAAAATTATAAGCAGATAAAGCTTTACTCAACCTCATCTGTGACGTTACCTGTGCCAACCCTCCCTTTTGTCAGTATAAAATGCCTTTTAAAGAGTGGTACATTCTTTCAAGAATGGCTTGGCTTGTGGGAGAGTGAGGAATACCATAAGTGTGTTGAACTCCCCAATCCATTAAAAATTTGGCCAATTTTTCAGCTTTGTATGCAGGGTTTATTTTTAGCTTTTGTATTCATAAGCACTGGTACGAGCTTATGAGTTCTTTTCCAGAGGCTCCTGTTAGCAGAGTGTGATGTTTCCATGCTGGGAATCTGAGTTACTTTGCTGGAGGGATCTCTATCCATTTATCTTCACAGGTGCTAAACTTACTGGTGCTGAAAGAATGAATCCTCCCACTCAGCTGATCTAAGTGTGAGGCTTACCTTGCTGGTGGGACACCTTGCACTGACCTGTAAAAAGCAATTTATTTGTTCTCCATGGGAAGGTGAGGCCTGATCCTACTCACAGGGAGGAGTTACCTCCAAAGAGGTAACAATACAATAAACTTAAAAAAGAAGAGTGCTTTGTCAAATGAGTCTATATCAACCCTAATGTTATTTTCCAGGTAGAATATTCTGCCTGATAGGTATCACTGAAGACCTCGAAATAAATAAGGCTGCTCTCTGGGAGTGTAGTACAGGGAAGGACTTCTGCAAATAAACTCCATGCACAGATGACAGCTGCATAATTGCAGAACTCTTCCTTCTTATTTTGCTGATCTGTGATTGTTCCACTTGTCCTCTAAGTCATGGACAGGCCAGCTTTAGTAACCACCTCTTTTTCAGGGAGACCACGAAATTGCAGCATGCAAGGTAAGAGATTTCAGGTATCCACGAGGCTAAGTAAAGGATCAGCCAGGATGTGCTTCTCATATTTTAAGTGGAAATCTAAAGCAGGTCTAAAGAAAAGTTCAGATTCTCTGAGTGTCAATATTCAAACTGAATATGATTGAATAGTATAAACAGTCCCAGTGTTGGAGACATAATTCTGAATGAGGGACCTGTCTTAAAACACACTTGGAAGAAACACCTTAAACACAGAGGAAACTTAAGCATTTCAGAAACAAATAAAAAATGGACCTCACTCAGATTAACCAAGATTACGGTTTGTTTTGCATTAGAAGAAAAGGATTAAAATCTAGGCTGGAAATGAAAGGAAGAATCTGAAGTCATAGAGGGGGTAGCTGAGACTGTTGTTGCAGTTTGTAATCTGTCGTTGACAGGATGCGCATGGAAGATTGTAAGAGAAAATTCCTGTGCTGAATGGTCAGGGAGGTCAGTCTTAGAGGACCTGGGGGATGTTACTGTCATCTTAATGAGGCCTGTTTGTGGTATAAAATAGACTACACACTCTCTTCTACAAGTGCAGAAAATTTATCCAGCTCTAGTCACATCAAAGGAAGGTTCCCAATGTCTGTAACCATGCAGGTCTGGTCCTGTACACTGCGTGATGGCTTCTTTTTTTCTGGTGTGCCATCCATTTCAGTCCATCTTTCTGGCTCTGAGTAACCCTCACAGCTTTAGCAAAGCAATATTGCATGAGGCAGGAGTTGCTAAAATTGATCTTCTCCATTTTAGCAGTGTCCCTGGTCAGGTTTCAGCTTCAGGATTGCCAGTTTGAAACACATGGGGCTCACATAAACATTTGTAGGGTACAGTCTCAAAGCTGGTCTGCCAGTGTTGCCCTCCACAAGCTGGCATTGGGAGAACCACGCAGGCAAACTCAGTTCTTTAGGTAGGAACCAAGGTTTTAATGCCCCAAATGAGGGTTCAGTCATGGGTTTAAGCTTAGATGTACCAGAGATTGTGGATGAAACACGTATCTTTGTGTCCACAGAGGAGTGTAAGAGCTTCAGGGCCACTAGAATAAACTTTGTCCTTCAATCATCCCATATAATCTTGCCGGAAAAAGATGACAATACCTCTCTAAAAGAATGTTGTCTTTCCAAATGGTGAAATTGGGAAATAATTTCCAAAGCCATGAACTAAAAATATCCCTGCCCTTGGGCTGCACAAAGGGCACATTTTTCCCATAATATGGCTTATCCTCAAGCAGGAGCAGTCAGCAAACCCTCTTTAGCCAAGCCAGAGAAAGGTGAGGAAACGGTGATAGTTTTGCATGAGGGACTCAGCATGCTGTAACATCCAGAGTCTCAGGCTGGCATCTGTTCAATTACCTGGCTGCTTCTGGAATCTTACCAGAGCCTGGGAGAGCCTGAATTTGCTTCCTGGAGCTGCTAGCATGCTCCTGTGGCAGGGTGGAGAAAATCATCTGTGGGCAGCAAACACAGTGAGGCTGAACCTGTAACAGGGCCAGGAGGACTCAGGCTTATCCAGCCATGGGGTCTGGAGGGTATCTGGGGGGAAGGGAGACAGGAGGCTGACTTGAACAATGTGAGCTGAGGTGAACTTGGAAAAGGAAATGTTTAGGGTATCTGGGCCTTTACTCAAAGGTGTGAGCAGACATATATGGTAGGTACTTGCAAATGGAGGGCAATGCATTTTTTTAGCAAGAGAGGCAACTTTCTCAAAATCTGAATGTGTGTGTTCTTTCTGTCATTGCTGTTGAATCCCTTTTAGGTTGTTGAGTTATTCAAAGTGGAAATCACTGACCCATTGTCCATAGGAATTTTTAAATTTTTAGATTTTTAAAAAAATTTTACATGGTAGGATTAGATCCTTGGTGCTGCTTTTTTTTTCAAATGTAACAGAAGTTTATGTTGCTTTTGCTAGTCCTTTGTAAGTTTTAGGTCATGCTTGGGTAAGCTGGTTCTTAATCATGAACTTGGAAAAGGAAATGTTTAGAGTATCTGGGTCTTTACTCAAAGGTGTGAGCAGACATATATGGCAGGTACTTGCAATGGAGGGCAATGCCTTTTGTAGCAAGAGAGGCAACTTTCTCAAAATCTGAACGTGAGTGTTCTTTCTGTCATTGCTGTTGAATCCCTTTTAAGTTCACAGGCTGTGCAGTGTTCTTGTCAGCCTTTGTAAATACATAGCAATTCATAGAGCACAATTGGAACAATGGAGTCACTTCAGCCTAGCACTTCCTGATTAAACCCAAAAGGAGGAGAAGAACAGTCTGAGATTGGATTTTCTTGAGCATAGCTGTTGCTGAAGCCAAATAAACACCCAAGACCCTAACGGGATTTAGAACAGAAAAACTCTGAACTAGCACAGCTTCACAGACAGTGAGGTTTGATACATTTCTGAACAGCAGTAGCTTTGCCTTGAATTTCATCTTAGTACAGTGCTGCATTCTATTGTCAGGTCATATTTCCTCAAGAGGTGTACTCTACTAGGCTGCTCAGAACCAGCCACATGATCCCAACTTAGTGTTTAGAGTTTGTGTTAAAAAGGAGCTTCAATCTGTTCAAATACGTGTTGGGATGGAACCCAAATTTATGTTCAGAAGTGTTGATCTGTGAGGACAAGTGGTTGCATTCAAGGAAGGACACGTTTCGAGACAAAAAAGTCATGTTGTGGAACCTTAATTGTCCACTTATTTTTTCAATGCCTAAACACAGCTATATACACTTGTGAGTACTTTTTCTAGGAAGTTATTTGATTATTTATATTATTTGACTATTCAGAGAAATCACTGTTTTCCTGGCAAGCGTGCTCTTCCCCTTCAAATCTGTGCAAAACCAATTAATAGAAAACACATCATTAGAACAAAATGGGAACAGATGTGTTTTGAGAGGCAGTGTGAAGCTAGATCTCCATTATATTGCTTTCACTGGAAGGAGTTTTTGGGAAAAGAATAAATATGTGACTGAGGGTAATGATAAAAGATTAGGAAGAACTTAATGTGCCTTGAGAGGGGACAAGAGATAAGGACTGTTAGAGGGGAGAAAGAAAGGCACACATCACGGAGAGAATTGGTGGTTAGGAAGAGAGAGGAAATCGAGATTTGCAATGTGCAAGTGGTTTTAGAGGAATGATGGGCCAGGTGAACTGTGAAGAAGAGTTCCTGGAAATAAGGGTAAATTTCAGGTCTGGGCAGCAGTTGCTTCCCAAGCCTCAGAGGCAGCATGTGTCTGGTGTTCAAAAGACTGCGGATGATTGGGGTTGCTGCATACCAAACCTGATCCATGTTAACCATATTAAACCCTACATTGAAAGTCACTTTAAGCGTATTCTAAATAAGCTAAAAGAATAAAGGAAACCTGTTGATTGGATCCTTGAATCTGAAAACTGTTTATAGTTCTGAAAATGGGTTGTGTTCAGGAGCCTGAGCTTCCAGCTGGCTCACATCTACTTCTCGTGTGGCACCACAGCGTTGTACCTCCCTTTTTCTGATTGCAAGGAAGGGCTTAAGTTTGTTTCTTGGAAGGTGACGCCTCAAGAGACCTCTACATATGTTAAATGACTTTGTCAGGCTGAAGGACACCCCCTCTCCATTGACACTCCATGCATTCTCCCCAAATGCCTGTTTGTGGGCTAAGAAGACTGCACGGAGCAGAGTGCTAAACATGCAGTGTTTGAAAGGGTGTGCAGGAGTGCACATTTATCTTTTATTATCTCCCTTAAGCAGGGCTGTTATTCAGAAGCTCTAACAGCCATCCATTATTCATCAGCTGCCTTTCTCCTCAGCTGATTGCTGAGCAGAGTTGCCATGTGGAACGGCAGCCTGGCGGAGTGTGAAGTGGGATGGATGCTGGATTATGCAAGGGAATTATCTGCTCCGGTAAAGGTCTGGTTTCCAGGGCTTCTGGCATAACTAAGCAGAAAAAGTAAGTGCAAGTCTAGGGACATAATGTTATACCTGGAAAGATTAAGATACTAATGCCATGAGTAACTCCTTCCTGTAGAACTAAATCCAAGGCAGCTTTTGCTAAGGCATCCTAATGTGGATGAGCTTTCATCCTGGTTTGGAAAGTGCTTCAAGTGCAGGAAGAACCAGGAGTTCCAGGTGTTCCAGCCTGTTTGACCTTAAGCTGGGTGGGTCTTAGAGCACAGTGTGGCTGTGGAGCAGATGTGCTGTCAGATGCTGGCTCTGTGTGCTGCAGGTGCCAGATCAGGGGGGTTTGCAAGAGTCACCTGCCTACTCTGTCTTAAACTTAGCTAGCAAACTTTCACCCCGTAGTGACAGCTGAAAATGACTTTCTGGCAAAGAAAATGTAGGAATTTGGATGCCTTGGCTTATATGTGAACACTCAAGGGTTTGGCACAGTGATTATTTTACCTGCTTTCTAAGGGTATCCCCATTCAGGGATGTGTAGTGGCCCTTCTAAACCCTTCCAGCTTGGTTACCCCACGATGTTCACATGAGCTTCTGCCTTACAAAGCTACCTATTCCAGCTTCTCCAGTTTTCTGCAGGGGCAAGCACAGCACTTCAGGACCTTCTACCCAGGTATGTAGGGCTTTAAACCCCAGGCATAAAAGAATTGATGTGCTGTGTGTGTAATTTACCTTGCCTGCCTCAGGCACCAAATGTCACACGTGGCAGATCAGTGATTGAAGTAATTGATAGTTGTGCCGGAGACTGGAAGAGCTGTAGGATGTACAATGTAATGAAACAATTCTGACTTACTTGAGTTTTCAGCCTTGAAGCAAGAGGGGGCACCAAGACTGTGGTTAATTACAAAAATGAGTCCTGTCTGTCAAAGTGTTTGAAGTTTGTGGCATGAACTGTGATTAATATGAAGCTCATGTGATGGCCTGAGGACTTCCCACCACCCCTACAAACAATGCAGGCCTGTTGTGCAGAAATTCATTTGTGTTTCAGTGTTCATAATAATGTGACTGGTATGAAAATAACACCACAAAATAAAATAGCAGGAACAGGGATTAGCTACTGAAGGTCAAAATATTTTATTTTCCAGAAGTACATTGGGATCTTGCACAAGAACCAATGATTTCTCTGGGTAATGTTCAAGCAGAATTGAATTTTTGATTATATAATCAACTCAGCCTTAAACAGTTATAACTACCTACTAAAACTGAAGTATTTAACGAGAAACCAACTGTATAAGGAGACTTCAGAACATTTTATAGCAAGTGGGTTTTTTAACCCTTTTTGTAGCTGACCTCTCACTGTAATGGCAATTCCTCTGAGAAATGTTTTAGGCAAGGCTGCCAGCAATAGATTTCTTGGCTATGAGTGCCCCAGGTCAACCTCTGTGCTCAGGGCAATGGAGAAGAAAAGTGCAAACAAGTGATCAGACTGCCCATTCTTACAAGTTGCAGATAAAGCTTCTCAGCCTTACACGCCCCACGTGGCTGCATGATATGGTGCCAATGGCAATATGAGGGTATCTTGTTCCAAATACCTGATAAGTGGATCAGACTCCAGGATGCCAACAAAGCTGGTTCACAAGAAAGGATGCTCCTTTTTTTTTGGTGCTGCTTGAACTTCATCACCCTGCTGTGGTGCTTAATGGAATCGTCATGCCAGCTGTGAATGCTGATATTTTTATAAGGCAGCTACCAAACAGTTCTGTGTTTTCAATCAGCTGTAAGCTGGTAGGAGCCTTATCACACTCCATCTTTGGAGGCAGCTAAAGGACAATCCAAACAGGCATTAATATAACATATTTATATTCATAAATATGAATAAGCTAAATTAAGCTGAATTAAACTCCTTGTCCAAAGAAGACTGAATGGGATGGACTGGCAGGAGCTAACTTTTGCCAGGACAAGGTCAGGGCAGCTAAAGAAACCTGTACTTTGATTTAGATGCTGTGTTCACCTACTGTGACCAAAATGTTTTAGGGACAGAGAAATCTCATGCTAAGTAACAAACAAGGAATGCCTGAGGAGCTTGAAAGGACTTCAGGATAAAGTTGTTTTTGCTGATCTGTACGAGGCCAATATCTATGAAAATCATGAACACTTGCAGCATACTTTGCTTGGCCTGTAGCAGATATGTCCAGTGGCAGTGAGGTGGCAATCAAGACCCATAACACCCAAGAAGGCAAAATGCTATTTTTGGGTGGAGTATATTACTCCAGATGAGGATGTCACTCACTGCAGACTCCTCCTGAGTCTGAGAATGAGCTCAAGAAGCAATGTCTGAATTGTGCTTAGTGGCTGAAACAAGCTGCATGCTTCAAAGTTCTGGTCCTGCCCTAGCCTAGCATGATATGAAGTGCTCCATTAAATTCAAAGTTTATTAGTTTACAGCAACAAGTGTAGATTTAATAGCAATATATTCAAGGCAAACTTATATCATCAATATAAAAGCATACTCAGGTGAGGTGCCTGCAGCCTGAATTTCTCAGGGGAAGTGTGCTCTAAATTAAACCTGCAGTAGACACTCAGAAAGAAGTAAATATTTACTGCACTAGGAGATCATTTTGTGATTTAAACCTTGCATCAAGTTCCCAAGCAGATGCACACACCTTGCAGGTCAGAACTCCTGAAGATCTGAGGAGTTCCCCAGCTGTTTGTGCTCTAACAGTCTGTTGTTATTTACTTACAAAACAAGCATCATTTAAGACATAGAAACCTATCCTTACCCTCCTTGCAACAAAACTCTGTGTGTTCTTGGTATGTTTTGTGAAAGCTGACAGCCAGACCACCACGCAGTTCTTAGGTTGCTACTGAAATGTCTTTGCAGGGTATTGTTGATGATGCCTTAGGATTGTAGCTTTTATACTTTTCATATATTTGTAATCCTGCAGTTCTTTAGTGTGTAACTCTGAACTCCACACACAGTGTCAGCTGCTGCTTTCCCATTTTGGTCAGACACAACAATTCCTCTCCAGGCCTGGGAATTAAGGACACCTCACTGCCTCAGGCCCCAAGAGATGTAAAACAAAAGTGAGTTGGAGGGGAGCAAACTTGGGGTAAATGAGTTCATTACCTGAAGCTGTAACTGGAAGATTGACCCCAATATGCAAATGGACCAAACTTATAAAAGTGTGAAAATCCCTGACCCGTTGTCCATTTTTGGGTGCAGCCCCTGGGGGGCTTTGTCTGCCCCAAATGTACCTGAAGGCCCTTCAATAAATAGAACTGCTTTTTATTCTCTTAATTCTGTCTGGCCTCTGTTTTCAGGTGGCCCAAAAAGGCATCACTGTGACTGAGTGCTTTTCAAAGGCAAATAACATCCCCTCCTTCAGAGCATGATTCAAAGCCAGCTGAAATCAACACAGATAACCTGACTGGAGCTTTGCATCAGGCACCCTCTGCCATCCCAGATGATATGAGGGAGAAATAGATGCAAACTGAGATCTGAGCAGCTTTTCACTTTTCTTTCTTGAAGATGCTAGGGAATAATTACAGTCTGGGACAACTTCTTTTTCTGTTTGATGTGGATTTAAAAAGAGTTTTTTTATTAATGCAGCCTCCTGTTCAATGAACAGTGCAAAACATCTCTGTGTTCTAGAAACCTGCCTATCCAAAAGGTGTGTCTACATTCTCCAGTGCCAGGAGACAGCAACTGCAAAGAGGTGAACTCTGGTGATGCCAGAATATCTCAACAGCTTCCTCTGTTCTGCAGAAGAACTTGAGTTGATTCAGCATTTAATTTAAAAGTCTGATTCGTCATACACTGATAAAAAAGTTTAGTATGAGTGCCAGTAGTTAATCTTAGAAAATTCACAATCTGTTGAATGTAGAAATACTGCAGCACTGCTATTTCCAGTGCAGGTGAAGACCTTGTGTCCTTGGGAGGTACTATGACTTGACCATGGTGAAGCCAGAAGAAGTAGGTATGGTTTATCCAGGCCAGTGACTGCATGTCCTTCTGGATCTTGGAAGTCAGTAAGTTTAAGTCAAATATTTAAATTAAGAGCTACTGTTTATTTTACCATTATACTTGATCACAGTGCACCCTTGGTAGAAGGCCAGAAGAGTCCCTTTACTCTTTTATAGTATAAAGACAAATGGAAATATGGGAACTGGAAACCTAAAAAGTAATATGTTATATTTCAGATTTTCCAACACCTATAATTCAGCTTTTAATATTTCAAATAAAGCACATTACCATCTTGCAAAAATAATATTGATAAATTTATTCAATTCAAGGTTAGTTTAGCCACAAACACTTTGATTAATTTTTCAGAAGCATACTGGTGTGGTGGTAAGAACTTCTCCTATTCTTGAACAGTCATAGAAAATTCAGGTGTCTTCTTTGATGGTTTACCTAAAGTTTGCCTATACATATTAAAAAATTCAGTATGATGAAGTCACAGTACAAAAACAATTTGAATTTTTTATAGCCTGCACAAAAGCCTACTGCAGTTTTTGCTTGACTAGTGCTGAATGAGGCATGAACTGAGATCCAGCTGTGACTGTTTTGATTTTCATTCATTGTTAAGCTGCACGTCCAATTCAACCAATCCTTTCCTGTATGTCAATCTATCCCAACAAACCCCATTGCATTACACCTTTAAACACTCCCTGTGCAAAGGTGGCAAAAGCAGAGACCATTTTCCTTTGGAATGTGGCTCCAGTAAAGCACATGGCATGCAGTTAAAAAACACCCACAACCCCAAGAACAACAGAAGATGGGTGGTGATTTGAATCATAGCAAGCAACTGTCAGAACAGGAAAATCCTTCGTGATTGCAGCAAATAGTTTGAATGTATTTGTATTTTCAATTTAGCGAGTCAAAACAGGTCATGCCATTGCACAGCTATGGCTCTGTAGTTCCCCTGGTAGCTGAGAAAGTTTCCAGATGAAGGAAGGACAATTATGGAATTGTTTAGGTTGGAAAAGCCACCCTGCCCCCAGCCTGTAGCTCTGCAGAAGCTTGTTGGGAGCCAAGGGCAGGACCTGGCACTTCAGCTTACTGAATTTTGTGCCACTGGCCTGGGCTCATCCACCCAGGCTGTCCAGATCCCTCTGCAGGGCTTTCCTGCCCTCCAGCAGGTGAACACTCTGAGCCAGCTTGGAGTCATCTGCACACTGACTGAGGGCTCCATCTCCTCTGCCTCGTGGATAAAGATTTTGCACACAACTGAGCCCTGGGGAACCTCACTTGTGACCTGCCCAGCTGGATGTAACCATCCCCTCTCTGGGCTCTGACACCCAGCCAGTTTTTAGCCATGAAAAGTGCTGCTGTCCAAGCCAGGGGCTACCAGCTTTGCCAGGAGGACGTTGTGGGAGTCAGTATCAAAGGTGTTGCTGAAGTCCAGGGCAATATCCACAGCCTTTCCCTCATCCCCTAAGTGGGTCTTCTGGTCAGAGAAGGAGGTCAGGTTGCTGCAGCCCAACCTGCCCATCAGGAACCCATGCTGTGTGGGCCTGACCCCCTCCTTGTCCTGTGGGTGCTGTCTGATGGCACCCAGGAGGATCTGCTCCCTTGTGGGAGCTGGAAAGGCAGAGGGTTTTCACAGCCTTGCAAATGAGCTTGCACAGATAGAGGCTTGAAACAGAGGTGAATTTGAGGCCTTGAAATAGTTGGAGCATAGAAAGTTTCTGAACTGCAAAGAAATACAGAACAAGCAACAGTTGTATGCTGGAAGGTGTAAGTGTAGTATCTCGTGCTTGGATTAAGTAGATGCTTGTAAGCTTTTAGCATTAGTTTATTGGCTAAAAAACTTTTAAAAGGCCTTGTAAAAAAGAGAACTTGGGCTTCTGTTGATATGGTGTGAGGTTTACCATCTTTTATGTCTCTACCTGCACTGAGACTAAAAATGTCACTTGAGGCAGGCTTACACTGTCCTGTTTTAGATGGGTTTTGGTGTTTTTTTCTTCTCTCTCAGAACAGCAGTCTTGTGGTCCTTCCGTGTTTCTTTTTGGGACTAAATGTAGTGGGGGCTTGAACAGAAAGCAGGACATTGTCCCCTCACAAAGATCAGGGCTGGAGCTATGTTTGAGTAGGGATAGACAGAGCCTGTCATTTCAGTGGCTTGGGTGTTGACTTGAAAGCAAACCTCATCTTAATGCTGACAGTCACTAGGGTCAGAATGCAATCTGTCATTACGGAGTGGCTGCTCTTTGTAATCATGCTGTTTATCCTGAAGGACCTGGAAAGACATCTATACTTTTGCAATCCCTATCTCTCAGGAATTATAACCTCTTGTTGAAATTGCTTTCCTAGCAGAATTATCTTGTTGTTTTCTGCTGGTCCCTGTTTCTGTTTTTCCTCCTTCAGTCGTGATCTTTTAGTGTCCTGCCTGATGAAATCAGTCTGAGGTAATTTCAGCCAACTCTCTACAGACCCTGTATTCTGGATCAGCTCCCAGCTTTGTTTCCTTTTTATGGGCTGAAAATGCTGTGACTACCAACCAACTTGTGACAAAGCTGAAGCTGTCTACAGAGGCTTTAGCTTTTGAAAAATATTGCTTCCTATGAAGAAAGTAGAAGTGAGGGCTCTTTAAGCAGCAGAAATTTAGTCCCTGACAGTGCAATCTGTGCCTTTATCAACTTCTCCAGATACTCCCTTTGTATGACTCAAGGAAGAACCTGTGCCATTTTTATTCCTGTCGTTGGTGTTATGCTTCTTTTTGCAGGGAAAGGTAACAGTGTCATCCAAAACAAAGCAGAAGCTTGAACTCACTTCTGCAAAGCTCTTTAAGATGAGAAACATCTTTCAGAGCAAATTAACTGACGAATACAGAGTGGAAATCTTTCACTTATTCAGATCACCAGGATGAGAGTATGTTTATTGTTGTTCACTGTGTATAGCATGTGCCTATGTGTACAAATATATAGAGAAGAAAAATTTTAAATTTACTTACAAAACTAGTTAGGAAAAGATGGTGGTTTTTTGGTTTTGGATTTTTGTTGTTGTGTTTTTGTTTTTTTTTTTTTTTTTCAAAATCTCTGGTAAACCTTTAAAACAAATTTCAGGTTGAAATTCTGCTTGTGTGTTTGCATTCATCACATCATCCAGTTCCTGGTGAAGGAAAACAGTGCAAAGAAAGACTTCAAAAAAGGAGAGCAAACACAGCAAACAGAATTGAAGGTAAATTTATATAAGGTTAGAAAGCACAATGTTCTTTGAAAAGCATGAAGGTTTTAATCAGGTTGTGTGATTAAAAACTGGGTCAATCATGTTTTTTCATTAAAAATGTAGACATTTGGGCTAGTTCCGATTTTAGCATCAAACATGTAAATATGCCATTAAGAAACACTCACAGTCTAGCATTTGAATTTCCAGAAATAGGGCTTTAAAATCCTACTTTCCTGTAATTTGTGGTGAAATTCTTGTGACTGAGTTTTTTTTTTTTCACAGGCATTAGGGAAATGTTTGTACCAGTGAATTCCTGGACTGGCAGTTAAAAGCACAGGAAACATACTTAGCTCTTGAACAGATGCAGCTTAAATGTGTGACCTCTTCCCAAACCTTTTAAGGATTGAAATTTTTTTTTATTTTTATTTTCCAATGAAATTAGCAACAATAATAAAATTATTTATGGTTGCCTACTGAAATTTTTAAGAGCCTGTTTGAATTGAGGGGGAAGCAGGATAAGGGAAGGAATTCTGAGCAGAGATCACCAGTGTTGCCAGATACTTCAAAATGGGTTTATAAGCCAGGAAAGAAGGCTGCTTCTCCTAAGGAATGAATCACTGATGTGGGAGGTATAGTGTCATCCAAGAAAAGAGAACCTCTTCTCCTTTGCACCCAAGCCAGCTGCTTAGTGGGTTAAATAATGTTTTTAGATACTTTGGTGCGTTGCAAAACAAGGCAAACCTCCTCAGCTCTTCATGTTTGACTACATCAATCACTGTGGTGTTTATACAGGGCTTCACTCCCCTGTAACTTACACATGATAGATGGAACTGTGATTGCAATATATTAAACTTCTGCTTAAAACATCTTCTTAGCTCTTCAGCTTGCATATTCTTAAACCAGTGCTGGATCCCTAGCTGTTGGTGACCTCCAGTTGCTGAGAAGTTGCAGTTTTACCCTCAGCACCCACAAGGTAAATCCATTCAGGCCAAACACACTGCTGAATGAAGCACAATGTTGTTAATGTCTCTCCCAGCATTTGGCAATTTTAGTCCTAAAGTGCTGAGTTCTGCATTTTGAGGTGAAAAAAAAACCAGACCCAAACCCCACATTTACTGATATTCTTCTGTTGGTTCTGGGTTCGAAGCACACAAAGGTGTGTTTCCATCTCCAAAGTCAGAAGAATGCTTACATTTATAACCATTTCTTGGTTTCACCAAGGTGGAACTTCCATTTGTCTCCTCTCTAACTTCTATATTCCAAGTTTTCATTCATCCCATCCTTCCTCAGACATTGAGTTGCAATCTTCAAGGGAGATTGAAATTAGTAAGGGTTTTAAGATTATAAAATGTCCTGTGAAGGCAGTTTTCAGTTGTCAGTTGATCCAAATTCTTAGAGCATGAGCTGAGTCACGTACAGTCTCTTATATGCCATCCTAAATTTATATTCAGTACTGGAACAGGATCTTCACTAGAGGCAGGAAGAGGTATTGGCCATTAAAAAGTGATATTATACTGCACTAGGAGAAGTTGTATGAGGAGCCCCTGATTTAAATGGCAGCTCCTTTTTTATTTACAGCACTGTAATTAAGGAGAGCAATCCTTTTCAAGCAGTTACAGAACTTCCACTGTTTTTTCCATCCTGGCCACCGATTGGCCATTGTACTCTCAGTGTAATTAGTACAGAGCACAACTGATTGTCATTCCAGGTTAGTAGCTGGAAGGCAAATAAATTCTACTAAAAAAAAAATCTTCTCTGCTGTCATGAAGCATTGTGATCCACAGACAGAAAGCAGAGAAATAGAAATTCTAAATTTTAATATGTTTTAAGTTTTAAGCTCATTTTTTTTCCACTTATTAAGAGTAATTTCATCAAGCTCTTTACAACAGTAAATTATTTCTGTGAAACTCTAGCAAGGGGATCAGTGATGTAATTGGAAGCTGTACTTTTAGATTAGTGCTTTTTTAACTTCCATAACTCCTGTTAATAAAGGGGAACTTTTTGAAGCTATGCTCACTGGAGCCAAAGTTGCTGTCCAACATAGATTCAAAACAATTCTCAACCCCAGTTTTCTGTCTCAGCCCTCAGAATTTTCCAAGCCTGCTTCACCTGCAGCCTAATTGAAGAAGATAACCATCAGGGTTGGATCTTTGTCATGGTGTTTTTACCTGAACAAGCCTTTCTCCAGATTATTAACCTGGCATAATCAATCAGCATACAATCACAGGCCCTAGGGCACAGCACACCAAGGCAATTGCAGTACTGAGTCATTGCCAAGTCTGGCAAGGTGATGAGTAGAAATAATATTCTGGAAAATGCCTGTCCTTTGGATTTAGCACAAAGAATGTGTCTGGGAAACAGCCATTCTTCTGTTGCTGGCAGTTTTGCACCTGTTTCAAAGGGTATTAAAGTGTTTGTGCGTGAGCTGTGCAACTTCAAGCAAGAAAAACAACACTGCTGGTTTTTTTTCTCCATATCCAGTCCAATCAAATGATATTTTGGCAGATCTAGAAATGCTATTTCCTCTTTGGCTCCCCTCCAGTGTTATTTCTAAAGACGGATGTGAGGGAGTCAGTTAAGATGAAGGGGTAGCTATTCCAGTAGGCTGTAACCACACAATACCAAAGCATTCTCAGTAAATCAATCCTCTTATTAAAACAAGGCATGGGAAGTGTTCTATTCACTCTCCTGGCAAGCAGCACTGAAGCACTCTTTCCTGGATGGTAGCTGTACATTGAGGCTCCTTGTTCTGAGTTCCAAATGCCCAGATTTGGTTGGTAATCTGTGTCCTTCCCAATGAGTCCTCCTCCTTCAAGCTACTTTTGGAAGTTAATATTGGGGTACTCTACAATTTATCTTCAGCCTACCTAGTTCTGACCTAGATTTCTGAGTGGAACACTAGTGCTAACGAGTCAGAGTAAGCCAACAGTGCTTTCCCAAAGTTCAGGCTGTCCTAAAGCACTGACTCACAACAACTGGCGGGGGGGAAAACTCTCAGGAAATATGTCCAAAGAAAAAACGGCAGATGAGTTACATAAATTGGGTCTAACATTGGGAGAAAATGTTCTGAAATACTGCACTGAAATAGCCTACTTCAAAGAACTAATCCCTGCAGGTGGGCTTTATATGGCACAGTATAAAAACTGTTCTTTAATGTTTTGTCTGGGAACCCAAAATACAGGAAACCAGATCAGTGGCACAGAGCTGCCTTAGGCTTTGCCCTTTGTGTGAGCTCTGCCTAGTTGTAGGTGCCCAGGACTCATTTCTCTTCATAATTGTCTGTAAATTGAAGTGATCATACTGGTTTCAGCCAGCATGCAAGCTTGTGCAGGGAAGTGTTGAGTGGAATGATGTTTGGCCAGGGCAGCTGCTGCACACGTGTCCGGAATGCATCTCGCTGGTGTTGGTGGTTCCCAGTCCCCTGAAATCCATTTGTCAGGCTACAGGGCTGTTACTTGTGGTGCTCATAACTCTGCAGCTTCCTCCAGACCACTGGGAAAACGTCTGAAACACCTCATTTAGGGAGGACTTTTGTGAGTCCCCGTGTTGATGTCATTCGTTCCTGTCGGAGCAAATCATCTCCAGGTGGTTTTGCTGCAGTAGGCACAGGAAGTGAACAGCTAGAAAATGGGAAAAGCCCATTGTGGGATACAGATTTTTCTCCATTCAGGAAAGAAGAGATGTGGGAAATGGATTTGCAGGGAATTCTCAAAGCCTGGCAGAAGGCTCACATGGGCTTGTGCATCTGTGTGCAAACTCTGAGATAAGGGGTGCTGACTTAGAGAGGCCATGGGATGGACAGACATTGCTGAGAGAGAAATGGAACTGGAAACAAGTTTCAAACTATGGCCTTGCAAACAGACCAGGTATTTTTGAGAATTAGAACTACAAAAGATGTATTGTAGCAAGACCCACATGGGGTATTTTAATAGATGATTGGCTTTAAGGCATCAGCAGCATTGTGTGGCAAAAGCTGATGGGCCAAAAAATGCTTATAATGGATTGTAATTGGGAAATAGCTTGGCTTCTGATTGTGATGGTGTGAATTGTACCATTTGTACCATCTCACCCTTCTCATGAGACTGAAAATGGAATAAAAGTTTTTGAAACACCTCTCAGGAGCCCTGTCTCTGGGTCAGAAAAAGGGGTTTTCTGACAGCTCATTGCCTCTGCTGCTGCAGGTAGTTCCAGGAGTGTCTTCAGACTGTGGAAAAAGTCCAAGAGAAACAGCACATTTGAGCCCAAGGTCTGTGGAGAGCCTGTTGCCCAGCCATCTGTGTTGACTTTGGTCTCTTGAAGTTTTCCCATTAAGTCAATCCTGTGCATATGTCCAAACTGTAGCATCACAGCTTGCATCTCACACCATCGAGCACAGCCCATTTGCACTTCTGACCTCCCTGGCTCTGTACTCCACGTGCTGGTTTACACAGATGACTGGGATTTGGTCTCCTGGAGCTTAGAGGCTCTTGGCTCCCTGAAAGCTGTAGCTCTGGTCTGCTGTGGGGTTACCTCACACTCCTCTGATCATGGCAGTGTTTTCTAGACCTTGTAGATCTCCTCATCCCTTTATATGCTGTGAGTCAGAAGGCACAGGGACTCAGCTGCTGCTGTGTCTCAGTGAGCTTTTGGTTGAATTCTAATGTACTGCCTATAAGTACCTTTAATCTTTTGGTTGGTTGTCTTTGGTTTGGTTTGGTTTGGTTTTTTTCTCACTAGGAAGCTTTGACTCTCATGGAAAATCACTATTCCAAAGGGCTTTTCCTGCAGCAATTGTAAATCACTTATAAATCAGTGAGGAGAATTCTGCCCTAAGGCAGATGTTATTTCTCCCTTGAAGTGTGCTTTTCAGAGCAGTCTACTGACATTTGTCTGATTTGGTAGGTGCTGTAGTCTCCAGAAAGATGAACACCCCAGGCCAGGATACGGGGTGTTGCTTGTGAGTGGCATCATCACCCTGCAAAACTCATGGGATCTCTGCTCAAATGGGGCTTAAACACTTGATAAATAATTAAAATGGTGAGATGGAAACACAGAGTCCTCATGGTCAGTAGGTGCTTTGAGCAGCAGGAATTTGAGAGCTACTTACAAGTTGCTGTTTTCCTAAACAATGGTGATAGCATTTGTCTTTAACAAGTAGTTGTTGAATAACTGTTATATCAGAACACCCACATATAAATTGTTTTATCTCTCTTGTAGTCCTATACTATTAACCTGACATGAATGCAGTACTGGAAAAAGTAAAAAAAAAAAAGAGAAAAATTGTATTTAGTTTTGCACTGTCTGGGAAATGAACTTGTGTATTCAGTGTTGAGTTTCTGATGACTTAACTGGTACTGCGAGACACAGAAAACTTTGTTATTAAGCTATAAATCCTATTTCAATTCCTTATTTGACATTGAATTGGGCTGAAGAATTTGAATTTGGGCTCCAGTTCCGGAGATTATATTTTTTCCTACCTTTTTTCCTTCTTTCTAGCTTAAAGACAGCTGTGAAATTCTGATCATGGAACTGGCTGGGTGAAACCTCTTGTCTTCCTGACTGGTGGAGGTGGGTGTCTCTCAAAGCTCTCAGCTCTTGGAGTGCCATGGAATGCTTTTGGCATTCACCTGCCAAAGGTGAAAAGGGCACGTGGTGACCTGTGTGCAAAATGGAGAGAAACATGGAACTTCAAATACTTCAAACACTGTAATCTCAATTTACAGTGACACTGAAAAATTTCAGTGTGTTCTTCCAGGTGACTTCAACAGCTTCTATACTGCTGGATGCATATTGCTGAATTCTTCAACTTTTAAACTGTGTTTTAATATTCATGCAGCTGAATAACGTTATTGGCACCACAGAACAGTGCACATGGAATTGCAAGGCTTGTATTAACTGTGCAGAGATGTTCTCTAATTTTTTATTTTTTTTTTACATGAGACATCAGAGGAATAAAACTATTGTGTAAGTTATGCTGAATATGAAATAAGCAAAGGTTAATTTTTCTTAGGAGAATATCTTTCGGAGGGAGTGGAAAAGTAGTGCAGAAATCAGGTTTTAACAAGATAATAAAATTGTTTTTCTTGAAACAAGGGCAAACAGTGCTCTTGTAATACCAAAATACAGTGAAAAAAAAAAAAAAATGAAAATGGCCTCTTTCCCTAAAATACTGGCAGTTTTCCCTGTTCATATGGGGGAAAGGATACTTTCAGTGCTAGGATTTAGAAAACACTGATATTTTTTAATTTAATATTGTTTTTTATAAAGAGAGTAAGAATTCCTTATGTGGTCAGCAGTAAGGCATGGTAATTTCTGTCTCTCTAGGAGCTTGGATTTCTTTCTGTATGCTCACATTCCACTATTCCTGCTAATGTGCTGGGCAGGAAGAATTGCATTACACAGCTCTGCTGTGCAGCTGGGACTTCCTGGAGGTTTGCATTTTTCAGGTTTTCCCCATCATACCCTTGCAAGCAAGGCAGCAAATAAATCTTGCAGGTCACACACTGTAGAGAGCACGTGGCATTTGTGGTGGGGGAGGAATTGCTGTCTGTGCCCTGTGGAAGCCAGATTGTTCCATGTGCCCCAGCACTGCTCAGCTCTGTGCCCATCCCAGTGACCTTATTGGCATCTCAGAATTTATCCTTGGGAATCCTGCCATGTAACAGGAGGGAAACGAGATGTTTCAGTTAGCAAACTGATGATTGAAAGTAATAAAAGCCTTAAGCAAATGCATAAAACTCTTCCCAATCATCATTTATGGGCCCAAAGTGTTGGAGAGATATTTATAGGTTGGATGGAAATACAAAACATATGGTATTTTTATCCGGAAATATTCTTTCAATTACACCCTGCATGGATCTCATAAACATCCCTCTTTCATCTAAAAATTCTTCAGTACATTAGGTAAGAAACATCATTCCATTTCGTGGGGGAATGTGGTAAACAAGCATCTTGTTCTAACAGATGTTGAAGTGTCTTACAGATTTCAATCAGCAAAAGGAATATTCTATAAGTTTTGGCTCTGGCAGCTCGAAGTAATGCAGCTGTTGGGCCACACATCTTGTATTTTGGTCTTCTATTTGTTATATTGGAGAATGTGTACAATCAGCGTGGTGGTTTTTTTCCTGATTTTCATCTGTTAAGCATAATCATCTTAATCTGCTTTTTATTCTTCCTGCGTGCTAAATCTCCTCCACTTTGCAAATGTAGCAGGCTCATACCTTAATGCTTCCTCGATTTTCTCCCTATGAGAAATTTTTGAGGGCACCTTGTTCAGCATTTTGGTCTCTGGAAACTGTGTTCATAGGAACAAGTCTGGCCTCTCCATTAAGAATTGCTCTTTCAGAGCAAACTAGGCAGGTGACTTCTAGAATCTACAACTGGGCTTTGACATAAGCCCACTGGGGAGGAAGATACTCTAGGGATATCTGTGGGGGTCAAGTCAAGAGGCAGTTTGATGCCTCGTGTTGACTTGGAGTGAGGCCTGGTCCCAGCCAGTGCAGCTGTGGTCTCTGCCTTTCCTGGAAGGAGGGATTAGCACTGGCTCACAGATGTCCCTTGGTTGGGAGAGGCAAATATTGTGCAACCTTTTTGCTGAAGTGGTCGTTTCCTGAGGTGGGATTCATAAATTTCGTGCTTGTGTTTGTCATGGGTAGACAGGGAAACAGATCCTGGGATTTCTTTTATGTTTTATTTTATTTTTCTTCTTCTTTTTTAAACACCTCAGTAGATCTTGGAAAATCATGCTTTACCTGAGACACAGTGCCTGCAAGAGTTTCCTGAAGGCCAGGAGTCTTGCTGGAGCTGAGCTGTAATGCAGTGCACTCACTCTGTTTGAGCTGGTTGGTGGAAGCCTTGCCACTGCAGGTCCAGGCTGGAACAGATGTATCTGATGAGTCCCTTAAACATGTTCAAACTTGTTCAAAACAATCTTGTTCCAGATATTGCCATTTCTTAAGGGAAGTTCCCATCCAGCCTCACTTGCCATGGCTGCACCTGGACTCCATGAGTCCCTCCTTTGGCAGATCAACTTTCCTGCACAAACTGAGTCTGTCAGGCATGCCCCATGTTAAATCAAAATCAGCTATTTTTTGTTGTCTTATCTGTATTTGTCTTGTTGATTTGTCTTTTTGAAGCATTGGGCACACTTATCTCTGCCCAGGAGGGTTTGCAGGAGGATGTCAGCCCATGGGATGGCTAATGAAGGTTACAGCTTTGGTACTTGCCCCAGGCTTTAAAGCCCCTTTATGAAAGTTTCCATCCCACATTTTCCATCTTTTTTTAGTGCTACCAATCTCCCATCTGTCTCCTGGTTTGACTTCAGTATTTCTAGAACACGTCTTATTCAGGGTCTTTGAAGTTACAGGATTTCCCTCAAGGTCCTTCAGGATCCCTGTTGTCCATAAGGGCTGAACACAGCTAAAGCAAGTGTCACAACCTGTAACTTTTTTTTCCTCAGCTCCTTCTCTTTGTTCAGTTTATTCTATAACGTGCTTCAGAGAGAAGTGTCTACTTTGGAGTTGTTTGTTTTTGTTTTTGTTGTTTGGTTTTAAATGGCAGCACAGTGTGAGTTGGTGGAAAGTACAATTCTTCCCATCTTCTTGGTCCTTACTGGACCCTTGTTGGGAAGGTGAAGCTTACTGGCATGTCTAATGGGTGTGTGTCTGTATGGCTACATCTTAAGTGCAGATCACCTTGTGGCTCCCATTCAGAGAGCATGAATCTCTTGGCATGGTGGCAGGCTTTATTCAAAATGCAAACAACAGAGAAACAATATAATTGGATGGGAAAATATGTTCTCTTAGAGTCAGGGAGCACCAGAGGAGCTAATTTTCCTGATTCTCTGACACACGCATCACTGATCACTGTATATAAATTATTCAGATGTTAAAAGGATAGCAGCTGTAAATACAAAAGGAGTTTGTAGCAATAATCACAACAAACCAATGCTGCTAAATTACTGAAACAAGTTATTCATGTCATCATCCTGCATTTTTTTCTCTTTGACCTTTAAACTCTGGAGTATGCTTTGGGTGTGAGTACTGTGGAAGGAGGGGAAGCCACGGTGATCGTGGCAGAGGGTTCTCTGTGGGTTCTCCCAAAACACAGCAGCACAGTGGGCAGGAGGCACCAGCAGGGCTCCTGCCTCCTCATTAGCCTGTGCTTGAGTGATATTTCTGAATCTTCCAGCCCTGGTTGGGCTTTGATACCATTTGGATCCTTGCCTGTGGAGCTGGTTTAGTTGGGAGAAAGTTCTCTGTCCAGTGCTATGTTAAGCCCTGGCCCTCCTGTCCCAGCTCCCTGCTCTGTGCTCTGTGAGCTATGCAGAGGAAATTGTAGGGTCTGGCAGGAGATAGAAATATGGGAAATATTGATGGAAGAGCTTTTTTTTTCTGAACAGGAAGACTGAGGACCCTGTGGAGACCTTGGGATGCACTTAGAACTTAACAACACATAGGATAAAAGTAAAATTTTCTTCTGGATGTCTCTCTATGAATAATAAATTCATCCTCATAGCAGGTGAGAACCATCTTTCCTCCTTCATGCTTACAAACACCCTACTGCTAACTAGAGATGCAGCCCATTGTCTGGCTTTTTCAGGCTGAAAAAGCCCCCTGTAGAGACAGTTTTGTGAAGCTGGTGTTAATGGATGCAGCTTCAGCATTTCCTCTTTTATGTGTGAATTACTGCTGTGGAAAAACAGGGAAGGACGTTACTGCTCACTTTTGGTTGCTGCTGCTGCTTCTGACAGTGCTGTGCCTGTGTAATGCTGGCCCAGCCAGCTGCCTTACAGGTTTTGCAGCAAGCAGGTGCTACCCTGAAAGGCCTGGCAGGATTGTTTTCCAAGATTTGATTACAGCAGCATCAGCTTGGGGGAGACTTTTATCACATGTGTGAAACGCTGCTGGGAAGCCTGGGAGCTCCTGGGTTCACCTTATGAAGGCAAAACATCCACGGGCTCAATACCCAACTTAATTTAAAGCAGCAAGTAACTAACACAGGTTCTGGTGTTCATTCTGAGACAGGAAGTGTTCTATGCATGGAGAAACTGGGGGAACAATGCTAAGGGTTAATGATTACCCGTTGTGTTCTGTAGAAGTTTTTGCATTAAGAGAGAGCAGGAGCCCCATGCCAGGCCCTGGTATAAGCTATTATCTCTCATCAGCTGCCACATCTAGAGGTGTCAAGCTGTGAAACCACTTTTGGGAAAGAGGAACAATGTCTTCAGGAGACCAACACTTGAAAAAATATTGCAATTTCAGCTTCTGACTGGTTTCTAGATAGAGACAGATGACTCTTCTGCTCCTCCAAGAAGGCATCTGCTGCTGCACTCCTCTATGGAAGATGATAGGCTACCTCACCCTGATATTAAGCAACATGCAATTCTTGGTATAAAAAACAAATCCTTGAAAAATATCTTGTTCTTGCCAGTTTCCACTAAATCATTTGTCCAGTGCAAGCAGATGAAGTATTACCTGGGAGTCACACAGCCTGCTTTGGTCAGTTTAAGTGAATAATGCAGCTACCTATGTGGCTGTGCACTGTTTGTTTGGGGCAGCTGAACTAATCAAATAACAAAATTGTGTGAGCAACTCCCTCCTCCCTCTAACTTCAAAACCTGTGGTGGTATTGCAAGGATTGGCTTGACCCATTTTAATCTAAGAGCAGAACTCCTGCCAAATTTGAGGATAAGTATGACAACCATTATACTGATTTATCAGAGTGGGAGCTGCATTAGTACTTTTGGAATTTATTGTAGTGCATAAATGGCATCAAAATGGCATCCATCAGCAAAAATATGAGAAACTTGATTTATAACAGATAACTCCAACAATTTCTGAATTTCCACTCTAATAGAAAAGTGGTACTTCCATTTTTGCTATTATCCCCATATGTGCCACCTTCTTATAAATATGGAAATTTGGCAATTATCTGAGAACTACTTTATTTTCGAATCATACCATAGAAATAAATGAATTGATTTTTTTGACTATCATATTTTTAAGTGTTTTGTTGGATCTGGATTACTGTATTAAAAGATAAACTCTATTTGGCAATGTTTGATACTGTATCTAAAACCAGACAGCTGCTAATTAGTTCATTTTTCCTTCAACCAAAAACACAGAACTGAACCATACTCAGATTAGGTGCTATTGATCTGTTTCCTTCTGTTTTATGACTTTCAGGATAATGTGCTGAATAGGAACTTGGAAAAGATATGTTGCTCCTGGAAAAGGAATTCAAGTGAACAGCATTGATGGTGAGTAAAACTAATGCTCAAACTCTGCCTTGGCACCATTACGTGGTGACAGGGTAAATATCAACACCTGCATGAATGAGTCCTTCCATACATGCAGGTGGTTTAGGAGTGTGGTAGTGCCAGCCACAATAAAAGAAGAAGCTTTGGAGTAGCAGGCAGGAAGACAGGACATATTAGAACTTGATGGATGTAGAGGACGAAGATGTTGTTTGAGTCCAAAAAGAGATGTCCTGAGACTGGGGTGCTCTCAAGACACCTGGTTTATTACTGATGGGGAGACAGCCTANTGGATAGTACAGTACCTGGAAGAAGGAGCAGTGTCTGGGGTTCGAGTGGTTCAGAAGGAAAATTGCCCTGCTAAATGTTTGATTACATGTAATCACACAGCTTTGAAACTGTGAGCAGACTTGGCATCAGAGCTGTCCTGTCGTTTTGGAGCTACTCACCAGAGACACTCAGCTGTTGCACGTAGCCACATGTCTCTTTGGAGTCATTCTTTAGTATTGATGCAATAAAAACCAGAGTGAAAGTTATGGAAATGGGTTTATTTCTAGTGAAAAAGCCAATTTTTCCCCCTATTAAAAAAACTATCAGAGCAGGTATCTGCTGATAGGGCTTTCCACAATGGAGTTCTGAAACCAAGTCAGCCAGTGAGAATTGGCCATGTCAAAGTTATTCTTGTTTCTGTAAAGATGCCTATACCTGAGGAGTCATGGTTGTCTTAAATTCTGTATCTAGGGGCTTTCATGATGAGAAGTCAAAACTTCCTCCTAGATATCTCCCTTTGATTTCTAAGTGCTCTGTTCAGCTCAGGGAAAATGGGTTTCAGAGGGAAGCACCATTGACTGGGAGAAGCCTTATTCCTCGGGAGCAAAGTACCTTAACAAAATGAGCTTTCATTTGATCTTTCACTTAGATGTCAGATACTTTATACTAAGATGGAAGATTAGCAGCCTGTATATCACAGAATTGTTTCACTTGAAAAGTTGATGTATATGACATTACTCCATGCCTTTTTCTCCATTTAAATATGAGAAATTTGTGGTGAGGTCCTCACGTGCTTTTTTCATTGCAAGCATTGCTGACAGATTAGGTGATGGTCCATTTCATATAACACCTGTGTTGTGTGAATTGATAGGAGGAGAGCTGAGGCACAGGGTTTAGTACACCTTGCTCAAATTTGCAGCAAGTGTCTTAACACTTGGCAGGGGGAAATGTTTTGGTTTCTTTTTTTTTTTCAAATTTTCTGTATCAAAGAAGGAGTCTGTGTGCAGATATCAGCAGAGGCAATGTGGAAAAGCAGTGACAGGGATGGCCTTCATGGTGAAAAACATTGAGGAAACAGATCATTAGACATGGACATTGTGTTAGTAAGGAAAGCAGTTTAGAAAAGCATTTGGCACCTTTATGGATGTAGTGATGGTCCAAAATTAGTTACCAAAGCACTGATTTTTACCACAGTGAAAGTGGCACCAATCCGAATATTGTGAAGATCTGGCTTTCTCAGGCTGTTATTTCTGCACCCCTTGTAAGACATATGCTTTGCTTTTTGTCTTTGTGTGGTTGAAAAATGCCACGCTCCCTGAGCTGTGAATCCTGTTGTGGGGAAAGGCCACATATGGAATGTCACAGACTGAAACTGCTCCCATTTACAGCACTGGCCACTCCGACCATCACAATGATTTTGTCAGCCTCACCTCAGAAAACAAGTGATGTTTGACTTACCTGAGCAAATTGGTATTTCAGCAATCTTTCTGTGGCTTGACAGTTGGTCTGCAACACATGAAACAGAGTAAACACTCTTTCATATTTGAAATTGGAAGCAGGCACCTTGAAGCATATCTTGAATGAGCTTCTGTTCCATATGGGACTATGAGAGAAGATTTATTTTTTTAATGTTTCTGTGGCCTTCCTGTTAAAATGTAAACTCAGTCTGGGGCACTGGGAAGTACAGAGCTTGGATGCAACAATAGTTACACAGTTCTGGGAATCTTGCTGCAGCTGATGTCCTGTTATGTTTTTAAGGAGACTGTCTTCCTTTCAAGCTCAGCTACTTTTATAACCATCTCTTAATACTTTCTATGCACCTGAATAACAGTGCATGGAAGTCATCTTTCCATCCTGTTCAACTGTGTTTTAATCAGGCTAAGGATATTTTTTCTGAGGAGGTGAGTGTCTCAGCTGTGAAGCAAATGTTTTGTTCCATACAGAATGACAGAACAAATAAATAGGGAAAATGGAAGTATTGTTGAATGCATTTGGTTTTCTAACATGTCATTGTCAGTAGCATGCACCTATTGCTTTTCGCTGCCTCCCTCTTGAGAGAAAATTTGGTTTAGTCCTTGAATTTATGCAGTTCAATTCTTCCTTTACAGATTCATAGCCTACAGACTTGGCCTTCAACTGGCTCTTCAAATAGAAGTGATTTGCATGTTTCTTCCGTTTTCACTCTGCTGCAGAAGCACCTGTCCACAGGCTGATGACCTTACCTGAACTTAATTCCTGGGTGCAGGGGATGCTTCTTCACCTGGCTTCACGGTAGGTTTTTCCTATGATTCAGCACAAGTTAATGAGTTGCTTTCATTGGATTTCATTTAGGGATGATGGCAGGGTGTGGGTAAATGTAATAGGCCACAAGTTCTTGCTCTAAGAGCTTTTCCAGCTGAAGGGGCTTCTGCAACCTCCGGCTGAGGAAAAGGAACATTCACTAATTACCTGGCAGCTTCAGTTTTCTCTCTCATTGTAGTGGAGTTCACATGTTGCTACTCTGCTCAGTCAGAAGTTTTGGCCTGGGAAGTTTCTTTCCTTTGGGAGTGGTTAAATGTAGCTGTTTGGAAGGAGATGGGAAAGACTAAAGCAGCACTCTGCAATCTTTTGTACACTGGGCAAACAGATCAGTATTCAAAGGGACTTCTCCAAAGGGTGTCTTAGTTTGCAATGCAAGAACACTGTCATCTGGGGCAGGGTTCTTTATCTCTTCCATGACCCATCCCTCATAACTCCAGGGGTGTCTTCTGTCAATGGGCCAGCTGTTCAAACCAGGTGGGGCAGGGCTCTTTATCCCTTCCAGCACCCACCCTCCCTCCAGGGGTATCTGCTGNATTCAAAATTAGAATTGTCCAGAGGGGAGTGGTTTACATTCTCTATTCCAAGCGAGGCTCCTGCCTTCCTCAGCAGACACCTGTCTTTGAAACCTAAACACAGGGGCAGAGCTGCCCCTGTTCTGAAGCCAGCATTTAAGCTGATGGTTGAGCAGTGGGTCCCAGCTCACACAGCCTGCACAGCTCTGCCTCCCCTAAAGCTGCACTGCCTGTTAGTGTGTAAGGCTGGGACTCCAGGGATACCTGCCTGGCTGGGCCTGAGACAGGGCTGGGTGGCTCTGTGCCAAAGCTGGTGGTGCTGTGCTGCTCCTGGTGGTACTCAGCTCATGCAGAATTGGCTGGTGGCTCCACAGTAGGTTGTGCAAAGTCACAGGCTGGGACAGGCATTCAGGGAATTGCTTGAGAAAATGAAGGGTGCAAGGCAACTGTTGTTTAAGTGTGCTGTTTCAACAGCTTGGCTGCTGGAGATTGGCTTTCTCTGCAGAGTTTATTAGAATGAAGCCTTTTTGTGCTAGATGCAAATCTGGCCTGGTACACCTGTGGGGGATTTTCAGCTTGAAACTAGAGAGAAGGTGTGGTTGCTTGAACCCAGGACTCTCCCCCTTATTGCCAGTGATCACACAGGCTTTTTGTTCCACGCCAGAGGCCTGGAAGACATTGCAGTTGGGATGCATAGAATTCAACTGGACACTGCTTTGTTGTGCTGGCCTTGCCTTTGATGCAAATCTTTTTGCTTTTGCCCTCACATCTCTGGATTTACACTGGTTTCTGCTAATGAGACTTAAAAGGAGTAAGAACTGACCTCAAATTAAGACTGGGCTATTCCTGCAGAGCCATCCAAACTGTTTATTATATTGATCAGTTAAGCCCCATGAATTCTTCAAGTTAGTCAATGATGTGAACTGACAGGTTAAATTATTACAGTGAAAGCCCTGCTGTGCTAACTTAATTTATGTTGTAGGGCCTCAAAACAGATTTTTATCTGACTGCTTTTTTTTTTTTTTTTTTTTTTTTTTTTTTTTTTTTTTTTTTTCTTTAAGACTAAGGTGACAAATTTCTTTTTGAAGAGCAGAGGTTTTTTTATGAGGATAAGTCACATCAAGTCAGCTGTCCACTGAAGCTACAAATAA
Organism: Rhadina sibilatrix; assembly: GCA_013400275.1. NCBI lineage: Eukaryota > Metazoa > Chordata > Aves > Passeriformes > Phylloscopidae > Rhadina > Rhadina sibilatrix. The sequence goes on from VWYO01011526.1 coordinate 66,934, forward strand.
TGCTGCTTTTATTTTAAATTCAATAATATAGGCATCTGGAGCTATAAACACTTTCTACAAGTTGTGTGGCCCTGGGAAGGTACAGACAGCTTGCATCTGTGTTGTATTGTTACCTTGCCTGGCTTGAGACATTAGGATTAGGGCCATGCTTCTGATGCGAGTGAGACATGGCAGAGGAAAGCCTCATGTGGGAGAGACACAAAAACCTGTGGATTCTGATGGGTACAGCCCTGGCAAAGAAGAGGGGAAGTGCTTTCTGCAGTGCTGCAGTCAGGTCTCCATTCCTCCCTCAGGGTATCAGGGCTGGGAGCCATGGAAATGCTGCTGGAATGCTGTGCCTAGAAGGGTGTGACACAGTTGTGTACTCACAAAAAGCAGCGCAAAAGGAGGTTTGATGTCATGGCAATGAAGCTGATGATAGCCTGAAAGAGAGGAAAGTGAAATGGATTTTTGCCTCTTTACTGTATACTCATATAAGCCCTCAAGTGAGACAGCTTAAGGAAGAAATTGCTGCCTTGCAGAAAAGGAGGAAAAACTAGTTTTGGCAGGTTTCCTCTGCATATAGCTTGCCCTGGTGTGTTACTGCATATCTTCCTGCTGTTGTGTTGCATTTCTTTGGAACGAAGAAGTGACTTTTAAATGGGGCCTGTGAATGAGGAATCAGGGTTAAAAACAGTGATTAAAAAAAAAAAAAACACCAAACTCTAAGCTGATAGTGGATTGTGGGCCCTGGACTTGCTTCAGCCATGCCACATGCTTTCCTTGCAATCTTCACATGTGAGCTCAGCTGCAGCAATCTGTGACTCTGGCCTAGGTGTTCATATTTGGGGATTGCTGGAGGATGGCACACTGGCAGATAGAGGTGATTCCAGTTATTCCAAGGACTAACTGTATAAATTAAATATTAATTATAAGATTAACATGTAATTTACATTTTATAATATAAATTGTTTTATAATAATTATATGATCAATAGTTAATTTTAATATTGCAGCCACTGGTAGCTGGGACTGACTTTGTTTCACTCATTTCATATTTATAAGGGGTTTATAAAACAAAAGAGATCTGGAACTTCATATTAAATTACTTAAATATTATTGTCTTGGCAAATGGCCCTTTCCAAAAGGCAAATATCTAAAATTTGTGAAGAGCAAGATTTTTAGGTTAAAGTATGAGTCCATGATGCTGATTTGTGAGAAACCTGGGAATTAAATCCAAGATTTTCACTTAAATAATGGCTATTTGTTTTTCTTTTTCAAGGACGTTGTCTTGCAGTGCAATCAACATCCTTACAGTCCTCTCCACATGTATCTCCATAAATGCAGTGTCCAGCTCTCCACCAACAGATGCCATGAAGCTGAAGTTCAGCAGAAAGGAACCTGCTGTCCCAGCTGCAAACCCACAGTGAGAGCTGCTTGAACATCCTGTATAAAATCTCTCAAAGTCAAGTGGATGCTTTCTATTGCAGTCTTTCTAGTATATACACCTTCTATTCCTGGTGGTTTGTTTTTTTTTTTTCCTACTATAATTATCCTACTCAACAATATAATTCCCATGCTCATGATCTGCATGCTGCCCTTTCAATGTTGTATTTGACTGCTGAGTTCTAAGAATTGGGCAGACTTAGTGCACTTATATGGACTCTTATATATCCTGTCACTCTAACAGGATGCTCAGGTAGCTGTCCAGACTCTCAAAAGAGCCTTTAGATTTCTTTTCAGGTTCTTATGTATGTAAGTTTTCACATTTTGACCTTGAGGACACAAACAAAGAAAATAGCCTGCCTGCAGTCAACTTGCAGCTAGTGAGTTGTTCAAAACAATACATATATATAGCATGTATTTTTAGTTTTGTTTGGGTTTTTTTGGTTTTTTTTTTGTTTTTTTGCCAATTAGTCAAACCGTTTTGGTTTGGTTTTTACCTGTTCACTCTTGAAGATAGTTGTGTCTGTATGTACACATGTATGTAGAAATGTACCTGTTGAAAATTCCCCTAGACTTCAGTGAAATACTTCAAATGTGTTGGCATTTCTCACTGGGCAAGGATTGAGCCTTGAGGAGTAGGTCTGTCAGCCTAGGCTCCATCGTCAGCTTTCAACAGGGGTCCTCTGATTTCTGCAGACTGGAGGGTGTGTGAGCTCTGAGAGCATCCTCTCAGAGGGAGGTGCTGGCTGCAGCCTGCTGCAGCCCAGGAGTGTCCAAAGTGCCTCACGTAGGACCAGTGTTTATAGGGTGTCTTGGTTTGGAAAGACAGGTATCTACCAGGGAAACTGGAGTTTCCCTGAGAATGGAGAATGTAACCCCCACCTGCCAAAAAGTATAATTTTGCAATCAAGGGCTTTCAGGCAAAGATTTTGGGAATAGGAATAACAGTTCTTTACTAAGAATATTAACAATACAAATATAGTAGAAAAAGAAAAAAAAAAAAAAAACCAAAACCACCCACCCAAACAAGAAAACAAACAAACAACAATTTTGGAGAAAAGCCTGACAGAGTCAGAGCTACAACCTGACAACCTGCTGGTCAGGGTGCTGGGTGCAGTCCAAAGGTGAGTCCTTCTGAAGAGGCAGATGTGGTTCTGTTGAAGTAGAGATGATCCTGTAGCAAAAAGGGTCCAGTGATGGTAACAGGGGTCCAGTGGTGATGAGTAGGGTCCAGTGGTGATGAGTAGGGTCCAGTGGATGGGAGAGGGTCCAGTGGATCAGAAGGGGTCCAGTCTTCCTCCCAGAAAACCAGGTGAAGCAGCCGCTTTCCAGTCCCTCTGTCTCAGTTTATACCAGGTAGAAACTGCCTGCCCCCACCCCACTGCCAGGGGATGTGATGCATCTCACAATGGGGTGATGGAAATGCAGATGCACCGCTCTGGGGGCGGGGTACAGCCTGGGGGGGTGCTAATGGCCCATTATCAGAAGGTGTCAGGCCTCTCTCATACAGATGAAAATAGAATACACAGATTTGGCTCTACAACCCAGGACATAGGGTCACAAGATGGTTGGCTTTAGTGACAGTGAAATTCCACCCTGGCCACAACCCAGGCTGGGGTTTGCAAAACTCCAACATGTTTTCATGCCACTCAAGTTGCATTTCAGGCAAGGAGCCCTTCCCAGGGCTCTCAGGGCGTGGCTGACTATTCCCACTCTTGTCCCCCACCTTAGCTGGGCAGCAGGAGCTCCTGGTGCAGTCAGTGCTGCTCCCACCTTGTCCACCCAGGGGTTCCCACTGCAGTCATGGGCTGCTTCACCACTGACCCCCTCACACAAAGACCAAGGCCTGACAGATACTCTGGAGCTCATGCAGCAGATCATATATAATTTTTCTTTAGCTAAGGGAGAGTTCCTGCAGAGATATCTTTGCGTAGGGACAACTTTCAAGGCAGCTCTTTGTACAACAGTGAGCAGCATATGTAACCCAAACTATCACCATTTATAGTGAGTCACTGGCACTAAATATAGAGCACTTATTTTAATGCTTCTGGCTGATCCTGAGCTAAATTTGAAAGACAGAATAGGCAATTTCAGTTCTTATAATTGGTGCTGGGATGTTTTTGGTGTATCTGAACTGCCACATGCCCCTTTTAGCTTGAAAACTGTGGCTTTTGTGTTGCCTTTGTTTAGTTTTCTTTATTTCCAGGTTATTATCAGAGGTTCAGTGAATACTGCACACCACAGCCTGGGAGCCACACATTGGAGTCCCTGGCCACACTCACACTTTTCTCTCCTTTTCAGAAATTTTACCTGTTCCTTATGTTTCTGTAGTTTGGAAAGACAACTGCCTGCTAGGGAAGGCAGGAGCCTCCCTTGGAATGGAGAATGTAAACCCTCTCCTCCAAATTATTATAATTTTGAAATTAAGGGGCTCTCAACCAAAGATATAGGAAGATGAATAATAGTTCTTTACCAGGAAAATCAAAATAAAAATATAGTAATACAAAAATCACCAACAAAACAAAAAGAAAACACTGACAGTCAGAACACAGCCTGACACCCTGTTGGTCAGGGTGTTGGGGGCAGCCCAATCAAGTCCTCCTGCAGTGACAGATGTGGTTCTGTTGCAGCAATGATCCTGTGGCAGGGTGTAGTTTTCCTCTGAAGGTCCAGTGGTGGTGAGATGGGTCCAGTCTTCCTCTGGCAATCCAGAGCAAACAGGCTGTGCTGGTGTTCTGAATCTCAGCTTTGATCCAGGTGGGAATGCTGGGCTCCTCCCCCTGGGTGGAGCATCTCCCAGTGGGCTGATGGAATTGTATCAGCCCTGCAGTGAGCCTGGATGGCCCATGAGCAGCAGATACCCCTGGAGGGAGGATGGGTGGGGGAAGGGATAAAGAGCCCTGCCCCACCTGGTTTGAACAGCTGGTGATAGAACACAAACTGCTGGTTACATCCTGCATTGCAACCCAAGACAGTTGCCCATAGCTTCTCTCTTCCCAAGACACTGAGACAAAGATCTTGAGCAGCAGGTACCTGATTGAATACCTCACTGACCCTGGGGTTTGTTCCCATGTTTTCATGTTCTGGGTGCTGAACTAACATGTCTGGCTGTTTAGGACATCACCAGTGTCTCACAGTAGGAGTTAAAACAGCCTCCTGAAGACCTCTTTCCAGTGATCTCTCTAAAGTGGAATTCTCACAGAGGGAAGACTTCCTGATGCTTGTAAGGGCATTTGCTCACCAAAAATAGTTTTGATGAATCCTTGAAGGCTAGCCCCTTTTAATTTACTTCAGCTGCTGATTAAAATGGTGTTATTGACAAAATATGCTTTCCTTGCACACGCTTCCCTGTCGGCTGCACCCAGACGCTTCCATGTCAGTGGATAATCTCTGGTCATGCCAGTCATTCCTCACATCCTGCATCACTCAGCCCTACCAAAACTGTGACTAGTCTGGCTGTTGGGGAGCAGATCCTNTGAATAATAGTTCTTTACCAGGAAAATCAAAATAAAAATATAGTAATACAAAAATCACCAACAAAACAAAAAGAAAACACTGACAGTCAGAACACAGCCTGACACCCTGTTGGTCAGGGTGTTGGGGGCAGCCCAATCAAGTCCTCCTGCAGTGACAGATGTGGTTCTGTTGCAGAAATGATCCTGTGGCAGGGTGTAGTTTTCCTCTGAAGGTCCAGTGGTGGTGAGATGGGTCCAGTCCTCCTCTGGCAATCCAGAGCAAACAGGCTGTGCTGGTGTTCTGAATCTCAGCTTTGATCCAGGTGGGAATGCTGGGCTCCTCCCCCTGGGTGGAGCATCTCCCAGTGGGCTGATGGAATTGTATCAGCCCTGCAGTGAGCCTGGATGGCCCATGAGCAGCAGATACCCCTGGAGGGAGGATGGGTGGGGGAAGGGATAAAGAGCCCTGCCCCACCTGGTTTGAACAGCTGGTGATAGAACACAAACTGCTGGTTACATCCTGCATTGCAACCCAAGACAGTTGCCCATAGCTTCTCTCTTCCCAAGACACTGAGACAAAGATCTTGAGCAGCAGGTACCTGATTGAATACCTCACTGACCCTGGGGTTTGTTCCCATGTTTTCATGTTCTGGGTGCTGAACTAACATGTCTGGCTGTTTAGGACATCACCAGTGTCTCACAGTAGGAGTTAAAACAGCCTCCTGAAGACCTCTTTCCAGTGATCTCTCCAAAGTGGAATTCTCACAGAGGGAAGACTTCCTGATGCTTGTAAGGGCATTTGCTCACCAAAAATAGTTTTGATGAATCCTTGAAGGCTAGCCCCTTTTAATTTACTTCAGCTGCTGATTAAAATGGTGTTATTTCCAAAATATGCTTTGCTTGCACACGCTTCCCTGTCGGCTGCACCCAGACGCTTCCATGTCAGTGGATAATCTCTGGTCATGCCAGTCATTCCTCACATCCTGCATCACTCAGCCCTACCAAAACTGTGACTAGTCTGGCTGTTGGGGAGCAGATCCTGTGGCAGTAAGGATGCTGGGCTTTATCCTGTATTTTAATATTTGCTGTGAACAGGTGCCTGCAGCCCCAGTCAAGGAGGGGGGGGTACCTTCTGCCTCCCAGTGCTTTGCACATGGCAGCGGCCATGAGAATAGCTGGACCAGAATGCTTAATGCTTTCTGAGCTACCTCAGACTTGGAGGTGCCTCAGGCACCAGTTTCAAGCCACAGAACAATCAGGACAAATGTCTCAGTGAGAATCACTGCTGTTCCTTTGGTCTCTTACTTTCCTGCAGGCAGGGGATGTTTGGCAAAGGTTCTGTTATTAAAATATCCTGTTGTTAGGAGTATTCCTGTTTGAAACAAATGGGAGCTGATTACAGTGGAGAGTAAGATAGACTCAAAATATATATTGCCACTCCTTCATTGCCTGACTTAACCAAAATTGGTCCCAAGCATTCTGGAAAATACCTAGAAAGTCTTTTCAAGGTTATATCTTCCATACGTGGGTTGGGTTAGGTTTCTGTGAGCACATCTCACGACTAAAAATCAGTCCTTTAACAAAATAAAAAAAAAAATAAAGCAACTCTGGAGTGGGACAATGCACCAATTCCTTGTGAGCTGATAGGACCTGTTTATGCTGGGCCTTGCAGAGAGCACAATTGTTGACAGAAGGTGCAACACCACCACCTTTCAGTTCAGTCTCACTTGTCATCACTGCATTTTACTTGTTTTCACTCTGAAGACTTCCTTGGAAAAATTCTCCCTGACTTTTGCAAGGATGACTGCTAGAGAGAATTTTGAGACTCTCCTGCTGTGACAACTGCCTTCAACAGCCCTTTCACAAAACCAAAAGAACAAATGCATTTGAGAAGAGCTTGTTTTAGCTGCTTCCTTCGAAAAGTTTGTAAATGTTACTTTTAGTGTTTAACTCAAATTCTTTATTTTCTCTTAGAAACAAAATTGGCCAGCTAAGGAGAACAGACTGTATAAAACTGGATATATGGGACTTTGGCACTTGTCACTTGATGGCAGGACTTCCAGGCCAATGGATAAATGGCTTATACCAACAGTCTCTTCCTTCTGAACCCCAGCCTTGGGCATTGAGCTATCTCACCACTTCCCACTGCCCTGGTATTGCCTGGGCCAAAAAGACCACTTGATAGAAGTATCTGGAACTTAATGTTATACCTTTTTCCAGAGGCTTCTGCCATCTTTTGAGGACTGTCAGTTGTGTTCTTCCTTCTGACAGATCTCATCTGTCCATCCTCAGTGGGCCCTTACAGGTTCATTTCCCATGATAATCATTTCTAGTGACATTTTACGTGCATGTTAGTTTCTCCAAAAGTCTGCATGCAAAATTTCATGGTAGAATGGATCTCTGCAGCTGAACTGGTGCATTAAGCTGGGAAAATGGTGTGCATAAGGAAAATGCACTCCTAAGAGAGGAGTTTAACTGGTGTTATAACTGAGTGCTGCCATCTTTCTGCTCACAATTTACAATACAAATGGCCTTTGGTTCTGCAACCCTTAAGCACATAGGAAAGAGGCAACTAATTTGCATGGGTAATCTTATGAAAGCCATCATTTTAATTAAGTGCAAACTGTGATTCCATTCACTGCCAATGTATTATGCCACTTCAATAGACTTTCATTTCATTACTAGAAGTCAAGATTCCCTTATTAAACTTTTTTTATTAAAACGGAGTGAGAAGAAGCTTCCAAAGTCCACATAGCTTCTGCTATGTCACTTTTATTATAATGTAATGTACATAGACAAATAAGATATCCCATTGTGTTTGCCTATGGGTATTAAACATGCCCTTGAAACCAAAGGCAAAATAAAGCATAATAAAAAAAATACCATAGCAAGACAGCCTGATGGCACAGCTTCCATTCTTGGCCCTGGGAAGCAGAGCATTGAAAACAGAAGGATTTTGGGAGGCTGAGAACATCCTTAGCAAACTGCCTGTGGGTGTAATCCATTCCTGGTCCCTGAGCTGGGCTGAGTTCACAAGGAGATAAGCTAATAGTCAACCTCCCTCCAGAGCTGAGCAGGCTGCTGTCAGCCAGAACCTTGGGACAGAACTGCAGCACTTCATGTTGCCTAGGAAGCTTTATCCTAAGGCTTTCTGTACTTTGACAACCTAAAGAGGAACAGGTGGGACTCTGGGATTTCAGTGGGACTGTGTTTATCTGCTGGAACAGATACTTCAGTGATCATCATTGCCTGAGGTGGTGTGCTGAACACTTCTGCTGCTCTTAGGAAACACTTGAGGGAAGGTTGGGATGGATATGTCAAGCAGACCACTTAAAAATGTGGTGAGAACAGTAAGAGAAAAATGGGAGAACAGTAAGAGAATATTTATTATGCAGGACAATGCAGGTCAAATTCACATAAGCTATAAAGATCTGTGTGTTTCTCTCTAGAGCTGTGTGGAAAAGAACTACTCTGTGCCAGGTGTGAGAATTACGAAATCTTTAATGTTGGAAATCAAATGCAAAGGATTGAGGTGCCCATTGAAGGTGAATAATCTTAGTGGTGGGACACCTTGCTCCTTGGTACCTGGCACCATGTGAATCAGTGCCTTTCCTCACAGGGGGCTCTGCCAGAGATATGGATTCTTTTTTCATCCCATTTCACTATTCCTGGCTGAGGACTAGTGATTAGGATTAGTGAGGTCCTTTCAAGCACTTCTCCTGCCTTTCATATCTCTTAAAGAACAGAGCAAATAAATTTATTTTTTTTCTTAGAATGTTTTACCTCCCCTGTGTTGCTTCTACTTAATAAAGCTAGTGCAATTAAAGGGTGATTATTTGATCCTAGTGGAGAATCTCTACTGTGCCATATTTCCTTGCAGCTGCTGGGAATGATCAGCCTCAAGTGACTGGAAGTTGTGCAAAGCTGAGGACAGACAATAGCAGAGATCCTGATGTGGATATTGTCTATCCAAGGCTTGAGATGCAATTGGAATTTTCTCATAATGCAAACTGGAGACACAGATATTTCCAAGGATGACAGAGTAGCTTGCTGGGGCTCTTGAAAATATTTTTCTGCTAAATGATCTTTCTGTCCTCTGTGGACTTGACTAAAAGAACAGATCATAAGACATCCTAGAAATAAAAATAATCTTATTGAAGTGTGTTTGTCAGCAAAACTCCAAAAGCAGAAATTAAAATTACTCTAAAATGTTGTGGGAAAACTCTGGTCTTGCTGCTCATGACTGAGCTTTAATTCATCCTTTTCTGTATTAAAGAGGTGGGATCTTTCCTAGATTGATTTTTTTCCCATTCTAAATGTTATGGAATTATTAAGCAATGTTTGAGAGTGCACTAAATTTATGGCCATTATTTTCTAATGAATTCTGGTTGAACTGACAACTTTAATCAATTCTACCTTTCAGAAATACAAATAGGAAGGGGAAAGAAATAAATAATGTTTTGACCACAAGGCAGTGCAGCATTTGGAAATGAAGCTCGAAATGTCCAGCCGAGTTGCATTAATGAAATATCAGGTGTCGAGTTTGTAACCCTGGCTGGGATGCCCTGGAACCCAGAGCAGGCATGTGGAGACTGTCTTGGAGATTTCCTTTAATCTTCCAAGCTGGCAGGGTATGAAAGATTAAAATGCTCTGGATCTACCAGGCTTGCCACCTCTAGTTCAGGCTAGTTATTAATGAGCTGTGTGGACAGCAATACTTTATTAATTGTATTGCTGGCCAGTGATCAATGTGACAAGCTTAGCAAAGAGCACAGTTATTCATCAGAGAGTTGTCAAGTGGTAATTGCCCTCATATGCATTAGAATAAGGCAGTGGGAGAGGCAGAATGGGTGTGCTTTTATCATTTTTAGGGGCAGGTGTCAACAAAATTAAAATCTGCTAAGGTACTAGTAAATAAATAAATTGGAGAGGAATTTATTTGCTCTGACACAATCATACCACTGCAAAGTAAGACAAAGGGTCGTACTTTAACAGCATTTGTATTTTTGGATGGTTTTGGGAATGTTTTCAACAAATTATTTTCTGTATACACTCTCTGTTATCAGTTACACTTTTGTAAGGGCAGGCACAGGGTTTGCAGTTCTTTCCTAATAAAGAAAAATGGAATAGTTGAGATGTTATTTTGTAACTGTTCTTTAAATTATAAAACGTACAATTGTGCAACCATTGGTACAAGCAGAATTTATTTAGATCTGCCACGACATTCTTTCACCTTTTGTGGGAAAGCACATCAATAACAAAATGCCAATGCTTTTTCTTTCTGCAGAGGTGAAGGCTTACACTTTTCACCAAAGACTGCTCTTTTGAGGGTTGTCAAAAGCACTGTAGAAGTGACAAAGGTAAGGCTGAATGTGTAATCTCTGTCCTGGCCCCTGCTGCACCTGACAGCATTAAACTTTCCCACGTTCTGTGTTTCCCCCATCATCCAAGATAACCTCATGCTTCAGCTGAGGTGCTGGCACAGGATGGATGCAGGATGCAGTGCTGCTTTGCACAGGTACATGAGTCAGTGCCTTGCCCTACAACATCAATTGGATGGATGCCTGTATTTGCAGCTTTGTATTTCAATTTATATTTAATACATGCACAGTCAGGACTTACGCTTTAGAATGCACATTATCTGCATTGTTTTGCTTCTACTGTGCTTGCTTTGTTTTCATGAGTTCCTGAGAAGCTATTGAACAGAAGATTTAGAGCCAACCTATCCCAGAACTTTAACATTTCAGAATGTAGCTGAGGCTAAACCTGACTGCAAATGATTGTTTATTTATCATGCACCTTAATAGTGGTGTGTTAGGCTGATTCTCTACACCTTCCATCTAACACATTTCAGGTTGCTAAACTCACTGGGAGTAACCTTAGAATCATAGAATGGGTTGGGTTGGAAGGGACCTTGAAGATCTCATTCCACCCCCTGCCAGTGGGTATGGGGGCTGCCACAGCTTCTCTGGGCAACCTGTGCCAGGATCTCACCACCCTCACAGCCAAGAGTTTTTTTTTTACAGATATCTAATCCAAACCTCCTCTATTTCAGTTTGAAGCCATTCTCCCTTCTCCTGTCCCTACATGCTCTTGTAAAAAGCCCCTCTCCCTCTTTCTTGTAGGCTCCCTTCAGGTACCGAGGGCCACATTCATGTCACCATGAAGCTTCCCAGAGTGAACAATCCCAATTTTCTCAACCTTTCCTCACAGCAGGAAAGCAGGGTGTTCCATCCCTCTAATCATCATGTTAGCCTTCCTCATAATAATGGATTGAGGTCAGAGATGGGCTGAATTCTGGAATAAGGTAAGATCTGCTGAAAAATAGAGGGCTTTGGTAGGAAAGGATGAGAAAAGGACAGTCAGTATTTGGACTATTAAAAGGAAAAGTGACAATGTATATAGTTTAGACTTGCTCATGATGGTCTGTAGCCTGTGTGATAATGAGACCTGTTCAGATTGGATTTCCCTGGCATTCAACAGCATCGTTTTTAATGATCTCATCTGGAAGTTCTGCTTCTGCCTTGCTGCTCAAAATGATCTCATCTAAATACAGAGGAAAGTGCTGATAGAGACCACTTTATCACGCTCCTAATGCATGTTATCAAGACAAGAGAAATAAAATGTTCTGAAAGTAGGTATGAGAGATTCTTTGTCCAATTTCAAGCCCACACAAATAGACAGGGGTGAAACCATTAGTGTGATCAGCTTAGGAAGAAAATGAGCAGTGAATGTGAAGTGGGAGGAAGGGGAATTCACTTATGGAACACACTGAAGCAGCAAGCAGAGGACTGTTTATGCATTTCTGCTCTGTCCAGTAAGGCGAGGCACAACTGCTGGAAATTCTCTCATGCTTCACAGTATTAAGTGCATACTTTTATTGTGCATGATACAAGGCAGCCAATGTTTTATTACTCAAAGAACAAAATCGGGTTTTGACAAAAATCCTCATCCACACGTGTCAAGAACAAATATTCTGAATGGCAGGATCTTGCAAAAACTCAATATAAAAGCTGGTAGAGCCTCATCTCAGCTTCCCCAGCACAAGTGTGAGCAGTACTCAAGGCACATAGTCATCACTGCCACCTGTGGCAAGGCAATTAAATTGACAAAAGTGCTCCTTGCAAATTCTCTGCAATATGTTTTCCTGACGTTCAAACGTAACTCATGCAAATGTAACTCGGTTTAGCCACGTTCTGACATCCAACCTTGAAACACTTCGCCTTAACACCCAAAAATTTTTGTTGACAGCTGCTTTGGCAAGTGTCAGACTGGCTGCTAGAGTTTCTCTTCTTCCCTGATTCCTCCTCACCTCGGTGTTTGCCTGCATTTTTTGATACTCTGGCTGGTGTTGATGTGGATTCCTGCAGAACACAGGAATCCAAGGCATAGCATCCTGGCATTTGCACATCACAATAAATTAGAGGATTTAAATCATTGCCGTTTTAAAAATAAATGTTTCGGTATTCTGAAGTAGAAGAGTGAGTTAGTTTCACCAGCTGTGTTTTCTGTAGACAGATTTTGTTCTCTCTTGGGTTAAACTAGGGCCTTTGACCCTCGGATAATGGAGCAGTTCACCAAAGAGACAAAAGTCTTGAGGGATAAACATGGTAGCTGGATACTAGTTATTGAGCAATTAAAGCTTTCAAATTGACTGGTGCTGTCACCTGTTTTCACATTTGATGGAATGAGGGGGAGCTTTTCAAACCCTGTGGACACAGGCAGACCCCAGCTTGTGTTGTGCATGGATGTGAGCAGGGGTGTGATGAAACATGAGGAAATGTTGCTGCTGCATTCAAGATGTGCTGTCTTTCCTAAACAGCACAGAACTGTTCTGAGCTCTGAAGGTGGACAAATTGAAACTAAGCATCTTTTTAAGAGTTAATCTCGTGGGTGTAAGATCTGCCTCATTTCTGGGCAGCTCGCTGGAGGCAGGTGGTGCAGTGCAAAATTCCTGCCTGATACTGCACAGGAGGTCGTATTGAATTTATTATCCTTTTGCTTTGCTCTTTTGATCCTTAGATTGTCTTTAGCTAAAGGTTATGGCTTTCAGTGATAAATTTAGATTCTATAATACATAGCTGGAGACACCAAGAAGTCAGGGCCTTTAGTACATACATGGGGATTACTGTGTAATATTTTTTCTGTCAGGATATTTCCAACTGGTGGTTTTTTTTTTTTTTTGTTTTTTTTTTTTTGTCCCGAGATAGAGATTAAAAATTCTCCAGGCACAGTTCCCTTCCTGGACAACAGGAATTGATAATTTGCCCTTTGAATAGTGAACCCCATCCAGACAGAAGATGAAATTCAGGGCAGTCCAAGATGCTTCTCTTAAAAAAAAAAAAAGTAAACTCCTGAAATAAGGGTAGGGTGTGGAACTGAAGCCCTAAAAATGACAGCTGTGTTTTATTTCTTCCCACTTTGCACAGGTTACAGCTGTTTCAGTTTTCAGCATCATGCCTGACCATTGTAGTGCTTGATAACAAACAACTTTCCAAGCCAGCTGGAAAAAAAACCAGAATTTGATGGCTTTTTCCTTCAGCAAGCAGAGAGGGAGCTTGGTAGGCCACCTGACCAGCTCTGGGTAAAGTTCAGCTGAGGGACTTTTGTATGATCTTTCATCTGGAAAGCACAACAGAAGAGGAGAGGTTGTGTGCTGTCAGAAATCCTATAGGTCAAGCAAGACACTAAACAAGTTGCTGGCTGTGTCAGATATAAAAGGTCAGATTTTGATCTGTTAATCTGGTGTAAATTGGAGTTTTTTTCTGAAATTAAATTCTTACAAACATCTTATTCAGCTTTCTTAATTACATGGGGTTTGAGGTATATTTGGTAAATATTTCTAAAGCAGTATCTTCTCAGAGAGGCCTAGTTCAAACACCTTGTCAGCTGCAATTCAGACCTTTCCCCTTAATCTGCCTCCAAAGTCCTCTGCAGTGTGTGGATGTGGGCACACACAACCAGCACAAGGCATGGCTGCCCACAGCAGTTCTGTCTGGCATTGTCTCTACTTTTGTTTAGCTTCTTCATCTGTTGCTACAAAGAGTTCCAGACTTGGAAGAATGGAACAGGGAGAATGTGGGTTCATTCTGCCTCTATTGTTATACACACACACACACACCCCCTATGTATGTGCTATTAGAGTTGGGCCAAAATCCAGCTGGAACTCAATTGGCCCAGTGCCTCAAAAGGCAGTAAAAACTCAATAAATAGCACCAAAAGGAACCTCCCATCTTTCTTGGATGCAGAGGAAGATACAGTGGCAAAGGATGAGGAAAAGTCTGATACTTAAAACCTTCTTCCCCTCAGTCTTTAACAGTAACACCAGCTGTTGTCCAGGTACACAACTCCCCAAGAGGCAGGCAGGGATAGGGAGCAGAATGAAGCACCATCATCCAAGGGGGAATGCCCAGGGACTTGCCACATCACTTAGGCACACACAGGGCTGTGGGGCTGGATGGGATTCTCCCAAGGGTGCTGAGAGACCTGGTGGAAGTGCTCACTGTCCATCACTTACCAGCACTCTTGGCTACTGGGGAGGTCCCAGCTGACCTGAGGAGAGCAATTGTGATCCTTATCTGCAGGAAGGGCCAGAAGGAGAATCTGGGAGCTACAGGCCTGTCAGCCTGACCTCAGTGTTGGGGAAAGAGTTTAATCTGGAGAAAAGGAGGCTCAGGAAGGACTGTACCTCCCTCTACAACTTCCTGAAAGCAGATTGTAGTGAGCTGAGGGTCAGTCTCTCCTCCCAAGGAATGAGTGACAGGACAAGAGGAAACAGCTTCAAATCGCACCGGGGTTTAGCTTGGATATTAGAAAAAAAATTCTTGATGGAAAGAATTCAAGCAGGTTTTCCAGCTGGAACAGGCTGCCCAGGGCAGTGGTGGAGTCACCACCCCAGGAGGGATTTAAAAGATGTGTAGATGTGGCACTATGTAAAAGATGTGTAGATGTGGGTTAGTGATGAGCTTGGCTGTGCTGAGGGAACGATTTGACTTGATGAGCTTAAAGGTCTTCTCCAACCTAAAAGATTCTGTAATTCTGTATGTGTGTATAAATAAATATATATAAAAGAATGAGATTTACTTCCTCACACTCTAAACTTTGTGTTTCCCTTTTGGAATGTTTCTTTCTATTTTGCAATGTCATAATGTATAGCTACGGCAACTGTGATCAGGAGCTGTCTGCTTTGGTACTTTGCAGAAATCCACAGTATGTCTTGAGTTCAGGTGAGAGAAAGAAGGCAATGAAAGAAGTATAACCCCTTGTTAGGAGAGCAGAGGTTTTGTCAGGGAGGAACAAAGTGCTCTGTCCAGATTTTTAAAAAATACAAATGTCAGATGTTTCTACCCATGCTCATGCCCAAGACACAGAAGACAACTTCTTGAATATCTTGTTTGATCCGTGTGCCATCCTATTTGGTGTCTTAATTCATGCTTATATTAATATCACTCCAGTATTAGCAATTTCCTGTAGGAATATTTGAATTGTGTATCATAGACAATTAATATGAAAGGCTTTCTGTGGTGCCTCTCATCTCAAGACTCTGAGAATTTTTCAGTTTTGAAAAAGGAAGATGAAAAAAAATGTTCATTTTCTGGTCTTTTTAAGCTTTACTGTATTAAAGAGCTCTTGTGGCTGGCATCACACCATTAAAAAGCCAGAAGCTGATAGCCACAATTTTTCATCTGCGGTAGGCTTTACAACGAATTACAACACTGACTGCTGAGACTATCTAAGTTGCTGGAAAAATGGCTTTAATTGTCCATTCTGAAACTATTTCCAGGATCAAATAGAATTTCTTTAACTACACATGCTCTTTATAACCCTGGTTCAATTCTGTTGCAGTAAATTTGAGGGCAGAGCAGAACGGCAAGTTAAAAACAGCACTGAGGTTTTATAGCACCAACATTAAACTGTATGTCATCTTGAAATTAAGGTACTGGGCTGAAAGGTTTTCTGCTTACAGTGATTTGTTACGACGTGGGGATCTAATTTGCATTTTAAAATCTTTTCTTGCCCGATGGCTGTGTGTGTGTGGAGGGGTGTGTTTCCTTGTGACCTCCACTGGCCTGTTGACTTTTTGTCTTGCAGAAGTTACTCCCATTTCGTGAGAAATCTGTTTTGTTGCTGCCACCGGCTACACAAGCAATTAAATGACAAATGGGGACAAAATAAACATTAAGCACAAACAAGATGAATCATTACTGCTTTACAGCCCTTACTGGACATGATTTTCAATGTGTGTTCTTGTATATGAAATTAGTACAGATACTTCCATTTTGTCCTGGTTTCAGTGGTAGCCGGAGATTCAAGGCAATGGAAAATTCAGCCTCTTACACTTTACACTGATTCTGGGATATATAAACATTTTGACACTTGATATTTGTAAAGTCCAATGGTAAAGGGCATTTCTCTCTGGTAAGTTGTATATGATTGCATGGAAGTTGCCTGGAATGGGAAAGGTGCTTTCTTCCTTAGGTCAGAGGAGCCAGAAAAAATGCTTTTCTGCAGCCTGGCTGATTCTCTTTCCAGCTCTGATCCTCCTGGCTCATTACACCAGCCTCAGGCAGTGAGCTGCTCCCCATGTCACACTCAGGTGCACGTCTTGGCTCTAACTTTCAGCTTGTGAGTGCCCAGCTTGGTGGTGGAAGAGAAATCTTGTTCTCCCTTGGTGCTTACTAAGAAAGTGCAGCTCCTGAGAGCACTTTTGTGGGTGTGACCTCAAGTGCAGGTCTGTGACAGGGGGCTGTTGCCCCCACAGGACCCTTTCTTGTCCTCAGCAGTGCTCTGAATTCTCACAGTGGCTCTCAGCATCAGGCACCAAAGTTTTTTCCCGAGGTAACTCAAAAGTGAAGTGTCTGAGGGTGTGATTTCCCTTTTTCAGCTTTGGAATGAGCAAGGATACTGAATCACAGATGAAATACAGAATGGCTGAGGCTGGAATTGGCTTCTGGAGGTCATTTGTCCCCCCAGCAGGAAGGCTGAAGCAGGGCTGCCTAGAGCTGGCTGCCCAAACC
The DNA here is from genome assembly GCA_013400275.1 of Rhadina sibilatrix. Lineage (NCBI taxonomy): Eukaryota > Metazoa > Chordata > Aves > Passeriformes > Phylloscopidae > Rhadina > Rhadina sibilatrix. The sequence goes on from VWYO01011526.1 coordinate 83,830, forward strand.
GTGTCCAGATGGCTTTGAAATACCTCCAGTAGTGGAGACTCTACAAACTCCACGGGCAAGCTGTGCTAGTCATGCTCACAATAAGGAAGCATTTCCTTCCACAGCACCTCCTGTGTTCCAGTTTGTGCCCGTTGGCTCTTGTCCTTTCCCTGGCACCACTGCAAAGGGCCTGGCACCACCTTGTCAACACCTTTCACTCAGATATTGATATGCAACAGGGATGCCCCTGGGCCTTCACTTCTCCAGGCAGCAGTCCTGGGTTTCTCAGCTGTCAGAAAATCCCTTTTTTCTGACCCAGAGACAGCGCTCCTGAGAGGCATTTTAAAGA